>JANHFL010038750.1:0-14682 GCA_032468155.1 Oxyrhabdium leporinum
TAGGAACGTGGCCCCCAACTCAGACGGGACCTATTATGTCTGGCTCAGCATCGAGATCGACCCCAAGGAGAGGGAGCATTTTCGGTGTCACCTGGAGCACGAGGGCTTGCAGGAGCCCCTGGTCTTGGCTTTCAAGGAGGAAAGAGATGAGAGGCTGAGTGGTTATGACATGTCACGTCTTGGTGAGATGGGTGGCCATATATTTATTCAATAAATAAAGTAAATAAAAATTTGTAGGTAGTTCACCAATGTGGTTGGTTCTCTGTTATGTCATCTAAAGTTTTCCGATGGAAAGGAGGAAATTTAGGACTGTGTCTAGTGATGGTAAAGAAGTGATTATTGAGAGAGGTGTTGGAAGTGGCAACTTAAAAATAAAGGTATGAGAATATGATACAATATGGAGATAGAAGATCTGAGAGATACGAAACACCGTTCTGCTTTCTGGTGGAATTATCTGATTATGGGACAAGTTGCACCAGGTCATTCAATGCCCTTTTTGGCAGGAGAGGCTGGGTTTTTCTCAGCCCAACAAGATAAAAACCAATGTCAGCTACTTCAGAACTATTCTTTTTGCAAAACTGTAATACTGTAAATATTGCAGTCTGCACATGCTTCCTCCTCCCTCCATTTGTCTCCATGTAAACAAGGGAGGGATCTGCGAGACACATTTATTGAATCTGATTTCTTGGCCCAGGCTGAAGCACCATTTATCCGACTGCTGCCTTGGTTACAGTTCTTCCTTCTGCCCTTCAAGGCCACTTGCTCTTCCCCCTTCAGCCTCAGAGGGGAGGGAGGCTTCCTTCAGGTGGGGGAACCGCCTGGAGGCCAGTTCAGGTTGGGAAATGCTTCCATTGCTAACATCTCTGTGTCAGGGAAGTCAGCATCTGTCTAATCAGAACCGTTTTTCTCTTTCTTTATGTATATAGATACAACAGCAGTTGTTTCTGTGGGAGTTGTGATTATGACAATCTTGGCATCTGTGAGTCTCCTCCTGATCTGTAAGTGAAACACTTGTATTGATCCCAAGCCCTGTGTCTTTCTGTGTTGATTGATCTGCTGTGAGCCTCCCTGAGATTTGCAGCCAGAATCCCCACAAGATCCTTCCCCATAAACAGCATTTTGAACAGGATTCAGAAAGGAAGAAGAAACTATGCAGCCATTTTTCCACTTCCTGTAAATCTCAGAATGTCCCCCTTTCCTCTTGTCTGGGAGGAAGTCTCTTTGGCCTTAATGGACTTACTTCAGACAAACAAATATCAGGAACTCAGAAATCAGAGAAAAATCCCATATATAATCTCTGAAATGTTTCCCCACACACACAAAACCCCACAATAATCCTGGCCCTGAATAAGATCCAGGTGTCATCTCACCTGGCAAGAGGGACCTTCAGGGAAGCTCTGATGGGAGATGGGGGCCATGGAGGGAGGGCCTCATGTTGTCTGTCCCTGCTTCCAATCACACTGGGGGACAGACAACTACAGAGGGGTGGAAGGAGCTACTGCTTGCTTGGCTCAGAGCAAGAGACGTGAGTTGTGGGAAGCGTCTCCTCAACTGAGCTTCACCAAGTGTGGCTCAGTACATCCAGGTAATTTTCTCTTCAACAAGGCGGAAGCGCTTTGCCATTTCTCTTCTCTAGGATGGGCCTCCTGACTTGCTTGCCATTGGCCTTGCTTGCTTGCCAGTCTCTGATGAAAGTGCTAAACCAGTCAGACCTTGCTTAGCTTTTCAAGATCAGCCAAGATTGCTGCTGCTTAGATCTTGCTGGGTTGGAACTGAGATTTTGGAGTAGAAATCAAAAGAAATATTGTGAGAATTGGATCGAGAACAACCATGTTTTTGGATTATGTGGGGAATCCCATCTGTCTTGGACCAATTCCCAAAAGTTTAACATGATTGCTTAAAAGCAATTGATGATGGCCAAGGTCCTATCAGGATAAGTTGTGATAGGGATTTGGGAGTATAAATCAAGACACACATGGGAGAGCGTCGTCTGTCTTGTAGCAATGACAGGATTCCCAGAGGTGTAGCATCATTGAATAAAAGCCACTGATGGTTTAGTAGAAGCCCCTACTGGGAACAGCCCTGCTGGCCAGCTTTGAATGGCTTCAGTGGTGGTGGAGAAACAGGACCGTGGTGTCCCAGAGGAGCTCGAATAGGAACATGGACAGTTTCAACTTCGTTATTTCTTAATATCCCCAGGAATGTCCCTTCCAGGTCCCCATGCTCAGCACCTCTAGACAGCCAACAATTTTGCCTCTCGTCCATAATAAGCAAATCAAGATGCCACTTAAAATCCAGGCAGTTTTACCACCTGGGTCCTTTGGGGTCTTCAGCTTAAATCCATCTCGGGATTCAGGAGCTGCTGCCCCAGAAATAAACCAGCTGTCTTCTCTCTTTGTCATATGTCAGGCTGCGGGCTGAAGTACAGGAACAATCTCCGTCAGGCAATGAGAATTTTCTTTCCTTCAGAAAGACTTCGTTCTTCCCCTCCTCGCACTGAAGAAGAGGTTCAATCACAGGCGATGCTCCCACCCAGAATGACATCAGAGGTGAGCCTCACTGTTGCTGAGGTCTGTTTCAGAGACAATACTTGGGGCTTGGAGAACACCTGAGATCCGACACCTTCAGGATTGTTGGGGTGGGGAGTCCAGGCTCAACATCTCTCCAAGGCAGCCCCGGAGGGATGGTGGGCTGTCTGGGGTTCCTCTGGGGCTCAGCCCCTCCTCTTGGGGACCAGAGGTGAAATCTAGCTGGTTCGCAGAGGTTCGGGCGAACCAGTAGGGAAAACTTTGATTGGTGCTGGCCCCGCCCCTGCCTGCCTGCTCACCGCTCGTCCCGCTCCCTGCTCACCCCTCCCTGCCTGCCCGCCGCTTGCCCAATCACTCTTCATCTCGCCTCCCCACCCCAGCATAGGCTTAGCAGCCTATATAAGTTAACCAAGCAATTAGTCACCACAGTGACTCTGCCTGCCTTCCCATGAGGACGTGCCTGTGCCCCAACTGCTCCTGATCTGCCTGCTTGCCTGCCTGGGTAAGTAAGCCACTGCTGCCACTTGCTTCGCTTCCCACCCAGCGCTGTGTCCCAGTGCGGCCTAGCTAGCTGCCCCCCCCCACAGTCCCCAGAGCTTGCCTGCCGCTTGCTTTGCTTCCCACCAGTGCTGTGTTTCCACGTAGCCTGGCTAGTAGCCCCCCGGCAAAGAGATAGCAGCTGCAGGCCCTTCGTTCCGGCTAAAAGCAGTGCTAGAATTCTCCAACTGCCACCTCTTTGCTGGTGCTAAAATACTCCAGCCGCCACTCCCGGCTCCCTTCCGGCCGGCAAAGAGGCGATGGCTCCAGGCCCTTCGTGCCAGCAAAAAGATGCACCAGAAGCCTCCAGCCGCCACATCTTTGTCTTCCTTTTTTCCGACTAACCTTTTGCCTTCATTCAGAAAGCAGTCAGCATCACCGTCTCCACAGCATTGGTTATGTGACTAGGTAGGCGTTGCCAACTCGCCGTCAGTCACAGCAAGGTGCCACCGCCCCACCTTGCCGTGAGTGATGTTGAGTTGGCGACGCCTACTCAGTCACCTAACCCCCACCAAGCCACGCCCATAGAACCAGTGGTGGGGCACCCTGGGAAAATGGGGGGTTTCTGTTCAGGAAGGAGAGGGGAGAAAGAGATAGTGGGCTGGAAAAACATGGGGGAGGCTGTCTATAATAAAAGCTTCTTGATGATGGTGAGCTAGAGATAGAAGAGAGACAAGGGGAAGGAAACACTGGGGGGAGAAGGGATGATCCCTTCCTGGAGGATCCCTCTCTCAGGAGGGATCGGTTTGGATGGAGGAGTAATGCAAACCTTTCTCTTCTCTGGCTGCTTCCTTCCCCACAGGGTTGCCGTGGGCAGAATAGACAGCTAAGGGGAGGAGAGCAAACACCTCTGAGGGCTTCCCTGGATGACAGTTTAGACAACGGGGAAGGGCCAGCGCTGGAGACTTCAGAGGGGGCCCCGAAGTACCGTCTGGAAGATGCCGAGGCTGCCAAGCCAGCAATGGAGGGGCTGGAGGAAGAAGAGAGCCCAGGACCCTCCAGCGGATGAGCCCCTGGCTGGAGAGGGAAGCGGAGAGAGGCAGCTGCAGCTGGAGGGGGGAACCCACCTCCTCCACCTAGGACTGAAGGGAGGGAAGAGAATGGAGGTCGGGGAGGCTGCTCTGTCGCAAGGAGCCCCACACGCCTCCTTAGTCCAACATTTCGACAAGGCAGCGTTAGAAACAACCACCCATTTTCTCTGCCGGGCAGGTATGGTGACTCCGCGGCTGCTCTTCACCTGACTTTGGATCTGTGCTTCATGTGACCTCCGCCTGGACTTCAGACCTGCTTCTCAGACTTTGGACTTGCACTTTGGCTTGGATTTGGGTGTGGATTCTGAACCATGCCTGGATTTTGCACTGTGTGTGTGTGTGTGTGTGTGTGTGTGTGTTTGTTTGAGGACTTTCCCTTGGTCTTTGCAACTCTCAGCCAAGCTGAGCAACCTTGCATTCAGTGGAATCATGTTAATCTTGGCATTAATTTCTATTCATGTGCGGTAGGTGTTGATTGCTGGATAGGGTGTGTTCTGGTCTTCCGTTTCCTTCTGGACTTTTTTATTGTCTCTTTTGCATGGTGTGCAGACGTTGTTGATCTCTGTGTACCTGTCGATGGCCAATTTGTCTGAGTGCTAGCCCTCCAGGAATTTTCTGGCATTTCTTTCCTTCTTTCTTTCTTCCTTTTTGTGGATTTGGCTTGATCTAAGGAAGCTCAGAGTTTCCCAGTTGAAACTATCTATCCATGTATCATGAAATTAAGGACTTTTCATCTCGACTTCTGACTGCTAGTTGGTGTTCATGGGTGCGCTTTGCTAGTCTTCTACCAGTTTATCCTACATACTGGCTATTACAGTCTTTAAAGTGTATGTTGTAGCAGAAGATAAATGCCATTACATCTCAACTATAATAACTGTTATGAGCTTGTAACCAATCTAGTGTTAAATTCATTGCTTATGTATATTGTTTCACACACACACACACACAAATGTGTATTATTCTATTTATTATCTTTTACAGAACTACCTGTCCTCTTTTTAATATATTTGAAAGTATGTTTGAATGTAATCAATAAACGTAAAATTATGACATCGTTGATTTATGCGTCCATGTGGAGGTGAGGGGGCCCATATTAGTCTGGTTCCAGCACTTGATAATCCTCTCGGCGGCCCTGCCCAAACTCCCCCGTTCCTTCAGGATCCCCCTATAGGAAGCACTGCTTTCCCTTCGTCCACGCAAGGCAACCCTGTGAGGGAGGCTGAGCTGAGAAATGCGCTTCTAGGACTGAGGCTGGGCTGCTGCCAAGGGAAAGCCAGGCCAACGCAGCCTGGGCCTGGAGTCGAAAACCAGACCGGGCTTGTCCCGGGATGGACAAGTGGCATCTGGAGGAGGAGGAGGAGGAGGAGAAACGGGCGGGCTGGAGCCGGATCTTGGCACGGGCAAACCCCGGCCTCCCGGACCCACGGCGGGCCTTCTTCCACGGCTGGCGCTCTCTTTACTGCCTCCGCTACTGCTCAGCCGTTCGCCCAACGCCGTCTGCTCACCGGCGATGCGCCAAGTGTACACATCTCCACGGCTGATTTCCTCCGCGGAGCCGTTAAGCTCGGTTTTGGCCGGCGGGAGAGGCGGGGGAGGTCGGTGGCGGGAGGGGCGGAGTTGCGGAGATCCCGTCCCGTCACTCCCGCCGGGCGCAGCCACAGCCTGAAGGTCCGAGAGGGACCCGGCTTCTCCGCAGGCTCCGGGGCCCTTCGCTGAGTCTTGGCGAGTCTTGCAATGGCGCGAGGGGGGGGGGAGCAGGGAGGGAAAGGGGGGGCGATGTCCCGGGCTGGCTCTCCTCTCCCCGAAACGCCTCCTTCGCAAGAAAACGGCTCCCTTCCCTGGCGCTTCACAGAGCCCCCTTTAAGGAGTTTCCTTGTTTTCCCCTTTGCATTACTCAGTGAAAGTGAAAGTGAAAGGAGAATGCTCAAAGCTCAGCCCTCCTCCTCCTCCTCCTCCCCCACCCCGGTCCTGTCCAGGCAAAGGCTGAGCTGTCGGGGGAAAAGCTGATTGTGAGCGTAGCTGCATTTATTAGAAACTGAGCAGACAGCGCCCCCTAAAGCATCTCACTTAGGATCCAGCGGCGCATTAAAAGTTCAAAGCCTTGATTGTCCTTGTACATCATGTATACAACGAAATTGGTTTAGCCTCTACTGGTGCAGTCCATACAAGGATACAAGACCGCTTGAATAATATCAAGAATAATCCTTATACAAGTAGTTAGGAAGAGAAGTTATTTAAGAGCATAACGCCCATAAAGCGCTTTCATCATAGTCAGGTTGCAATGAGGGCCGATCGGGCAAGCAGCCAAAAGGGGTGGCTCGAGGCCGATCGGCCCCCTCCCTTTGTCCAACTTTCTCTTCTATACCTGAAAAACCACAAAGCACGTGCCTTCCCTTGTTGTCATAGCAACTGAAGCAGTTGCCTGTCTTATTAACCACAATCTTGCCGCGTCCTGTTAATGCCTCCTTCCCTATTTCCTACAGCCTCAGCTCTCCTTGGTTAGACGTAGAGGGAGCTGCGGGGCAGAAGAAGAGGAATCCAGATCAACTATCCTTTCATCAGATGCAAAGGCTGATTACAATTTTTCCTTTCTACATGCATCAGGTAATGAATGTTAATACTGAACCCAGCCCCGCTCCCCCCCCCCCCAACTCTACTGTGCTTAGAAGGGCATGCAGAGGGTACAACGGCAACAAATATTGTGGGTGCCCATTAATTTTCCCCTCACAGAGCCTCCCTCCAGACCCCTCCCACCCCCACCAGAAAAGTCTCCGGGGGAGGACGGGGAGGGAGGGTGGCATCTTCTGGCTGCGATCCAGCTTCCCCCACCTGGGAAATCAGTCTTTTTACGTTAGCCAGGAGGGAAGAGCTGGAGCTGCAGATCCTCCCCTTCCCCAATTCTGCCCTCACCCTCCTCCCTTCCCAGGCTCCTCCTGGCTCTTCCTGGCTCTCTGGACCGGCTGGTGTCGGAAGTCAGTTGGGGCTGTCCCTCTACCTCACCATGCTCTGAACTGGACCCAGAAGCAGCCCGAGAACTAGTACAACTCGCAGAACAGGGGCACAAGGTGCATTCTTTTGGAGACGCGCGTCGCTGCCCGTGCAAACTTCTTTTGGCGCCAGCTGAAGCGTCCAGATACTCTTCAAGGGCAGCCCCATATAGAGGGCGTTGCAGGAGTCCAGCTAGGAAGTGAATAGAACAGGCGTGATTGTGAGCAGAGCCCCTCAATCTGGGAACGGCTGCAATTAACGCACAAGGCAAAATTCCACAAAAGCCATTCCAGAGGAAGACACACGCAGACACACAGACACACACAGACACACACACGTGATTCCTTAACACCAGCGGTGTGTTTGGGCCCTCTGAGCCGATGCCCAGAGCCTGGATGGTGGGAGACCCAGGCTGAACACTCGGCTGCTCAACAAGAAGGACCTAAGAAGTCTTAATTCTTGGCTGGATCAACGAGATTTCCAACCTAGAATTAAGGAGAAATCTCCTGCCAGTGAGGACAATTACTCAGCGGAACCGCTTCCCTCCAGAACCTGGGGCTGCTCCCACACGGGAGGCTTTTCAGGAGAAACTGGGCAGCCGTTTGTCCAGAATGATGTCGGGTCTCCTACTTGAGCAAGGGGTTGGACTAGAAGACCTCCGAGGTCCCTTCCAACTCTGCTATTGTGCATTCTCTCCTGCTGCTTGCTCGTGAGTCACACACAGCTCGGTGAGGGGCAGGAATCCCAGGCGGAATTGCTTGGATGTGAGCTGGTGAACTTCACGGCGACTCTGGGTGGCTGACAGATGGAAAAACCCCAATGGAAATCCCAACAAATCCCACCCTCCTGGTGGGAGCAACCGAGGCAATATCTGGGGGTGGGGGCAGGTTTGCTGCCAGAACCTTCAGGGCCTTTGGAGAGAGGACCAAGGTGGGGGCCCATCTTATCTCCCTGGGGATGATGTTCCGCAGGGAAGGATCTTCTCCTTGCTCCCATCAGGTGGGCCTCTTTGAGTGAGGGGTCTCGTAACCTAGCCTCCCCCTTGCTCTGACGGGTCTGGTGGATGAAACTGGGAGAGAAAGTCCTCGCAAGAATGCTCTGCATCCAATGTGGCCCTTAACTCCCACCGGGACCCTGAAAGATCCCACTGGAGCTCAGGGAACGAGAGAAAAAGCTTGCATAAATTACGGGGCGGGGGTCTCCGTGGAACAAACCCCGGGGGTTATAAGAGGTGGTGGCTTCACACAGTGGTAGAAACACATTCCCTCTGGTGGGGAACCCTAACAATCCCGTCTGTCCGGGTGATTCCAGTTCCAGGGCTAATGGTTGGGTCTTCCTGGGGGGTTTATGGCAACCTGCCAAGGCCAACTCACTACAGCCAACTCACCGCAGGACTTAAGAGATGCGCTGTATCAAAGAAATGGTGGGACAGAACCATTCAAGAATGGAGGCAAAAAGGAAGGCAGAATGAAAAGGGAATGACAAAAATTAAACGATTTTTTTAAAAGTGGAACTAATTAAATTGAATTGTTAAATGGTGCCGTGGCGAGTTGCCCCGCAGTGAGCTGGTCGTGGTGAGTGAGCCGCGGTGAGTTGGAGGCGGCGCATTGGAGGCGATGAGTTGACTGTGGGCGAGTTGTCCCCTTCCGTCGTTCCCGAGCTTGGACGGAAGGCCTGGGGGCATCGACCCGAGCTAAAGGAGGCTCTTCCTGGCATGGGGGGAGGGAGGCTATGGGAGGGGGCCGTGGTCTCTGAGGGGGGTCCCGGAGGTTCTTGGGTTACCAAGGGGTGGCCGGCCAAGATTTGGGACCGGTGGGACACGAGGGAACCGGTGGGGCAGGTGGTCCAGCAGGACCCCTCAGTTCAGCCACTTCTTCTTCCTTGAACTTCTCGTTTGGCTGCTTCAGATTCTTATTATTGTCCCGCAAGTTGGAGATGGTTGGATTCTTTGCCTCCTCTTGCTGTGGGGCCTCGTTCAAATGACACTCCCTTCCCACCCACGGTATGTTTCCCACGCCTGTTTGTTACACCCCTTCTTTAATCTTTTTTATTTTATTCAAAAGAATTACAATAGAAACGTTACAAAAAAAGACTTACAAAGAGAAATCGAGACTAGACAAAATATATTTTTTTAATTGTGCATCAAACAAATACAAAAGGCAACAACCCACTTGCATACATTGTCCCCCCTCCTCACCAGTGCAATACTGATCGATGTATTACAGCAATAAGAGTTTCCTCTCTGTGCAAAAGAGACCCACGTGTTTGTTAGATCCATTCTGTGACAATTTCTTTTTTCAATAAATGATCTTTTTAACTGAAATGATCCTTCCTCAGGAAACTGGTTCTCCGCAGACTCTTTTCTCCAGTTGCCCCATAAACAACTGTCTTTTAAAAGGTCTTTTGCCCTACTTTTGAAACATAAAAGTTCAGAGGCTACCTGGGAAAAACTGGGAGTTCCTTTCCCTGGTGCGCAAGCCCAACAACCACACCTGGTAGGTGGGAAAGTGTCAGGTTTTTATATCTAAAGAAGCAAATTCCAAACTGGGACCCCCCCCCCCGCTCCACAGAGGACCCCCTCTTTTATACAGTTTTGAAAAGCCCACGTTGCCCTGAACCGGTGATGAAAACACGCAGACGCCAATCATGGAGAGCAACATCATAAACAATTTTCCATCTTCTGTAACCATAGTTACGGCTAAAGTTCGAGTGAAGTTAGGAGGCATAGGAGGCCACGACCTGGTCAATAGCATCCCTGCAGGAAAAGCGTCCCTAGGAGGGCGGGAATTGTCACTCTCTTCCCCCTCCGGAAAGCGGCGGGAGGAAGTTCGGAGTGCAATACACACCCGCTGGAAACCAAAGTGAAGCCACGGAATCAACGCTTTTAACTGGACGAGAAAGACTGGACTGGACTGGCTGCTTTAATAATGCTACTATTTGATGGAGATATTTCTGAACTGTGTTTTTTAACCCTCTTGATGGCTATATTAAGTGAAAGTTTCCTTCAGTTGTACTTTCTTCCTATCCCTAACACGGGGTGGAAAGGGAAAAGAAAGCAAGGCTGCCATCTACTGGCTAAAGTTGGAATATACGAGGAAAATTGCTTTAAATTGGCTCGACTTAACCAGAGACTGATAACAAACATTCTGTTTTGAGAGCTGCACGTCTGGTGTTAAGCAACAGATTGAAGGCTAAATTTTCTTCTGGAAACTTCTGTGAGAAAAAGCAAGATTGGGCGAGCTACAGGACCTTTGTGGATTACCTTTTTCTTTCTGTTTTTTTCCTTTTCTCCCTTTTTTGGGGGGGCTTTGCTTGCCTCCAGCTCGTCTCTATTTCTTTTGAACATTGGATTACTGGGGTCACAGACTAACTGATAGAATATTAAGAACACTTCTATGGATAAATTCTCCCCTTTTTAAAATTATTTTCTGATTTTTTTTTCCTGCTTTTTATTCGTGGAGTGTTTTTTGTGGATGGACTGTGCAAACGATTGGAGCGATTGGAATAGTAAAGATAATGCTGGGGCTACAGCGGGCCTCGTGGATTACAAATTTAATTGATTTTGGAGAATATAGAAGGCATATCCAAGGACAATTGTTTTCTTGTTTTTCCCTTTTTTCCCTCTTTCTATATTGTCTTTTCCCGTCTCCCCTTCCCCTTCCTTTTTTGTGGATTAATTTTAAACTATTGGGACATTCAAAACTAAGACTGCGGATGCAGCGGACCCTAAGGACTATAAACTTAATGGATTTGGGTATTGAAATCCAAAAATACTGACATATTAGAAAATACTGAGATATTGAAGAAGGGTTGAACTTGAACAGGAGGAAGTTGAAGTTCTATCAAGTTCTGGTTAGTACGATTGGTGGAAACAGCTACTGTTCGGGCCCTGAGGATTATAAATTCAATGGATTTGGATTTGGGTATTGAAACACCCAATATTGAGACACTGGAAAATATGGAGATATTGAAGAAGAATGAACTTGAACTGGAGCAAGCTGAAGCCCCACTAGAATTTCTCTTTTTCTGCTTTATAGGGGGGCCACTGCTATATTGGGACATTAAGGTATCAAGATATTACAGTTGATTAACTTTGGGTTGATTTATTGCTGGTTGTTAGTAAGATTGGTAGAAACACCCACTGTTAGCACTCTGATGTCAAACTCAGATATAACTAGAATTGGGAAGAAGGCCCTATTCCACACCATCATCGGCTTCCTCAAGCCCATCTAATCAGAGGTCAATTGAGAGCATGCTACAGACAGAAAAATCCAGTACCTCGCCCAAAGAGGTACTGGCAAGGTTTCAGGCACTACAAGAATTAATAACAAAAAGTAATACTGAGGTAAGGAAGGACATGGGGGAGATGAGGAAAGACATGGGGGAAATGAGAAATGACAGGACAGAGATGAAAGAAAAAAAATCAAAATATGGATGGAAAGTTTGAACAGTTCCAACAAATGATAGCAAAAAATCAGCAAAGAATCCAGAAAATGGAAGAAAAATCAGAACAAGAAGGAAAAAAAAGTAGATGATACGAATTATAGGCTCACACAAGCAAACAAAGAGTTAGAAAATACAGCGATAACGCTGGAAACAGAGAAAGCCGCTTACTACTTGAGATTTCAGAATATTGAAGAAGAGAAAGGGGAGGACCTACCTGAAATAATGAAAGAGTTGCTGGCGGAGGCGTTGGGAATAGATAAACAGGAAATGGAAATAGAAATTGATGAAACCTTTAGAATTTACACAAACTATGCAAGAAGGCCCAAGCTCCCAAGAGAAGTCCATGTAAGGTTTGTGAAAAAATCGATGAGAGACGAGATCCTTAACAAGGCAAGAGATGAACCACTGCAATACAAAGGGAAGCAATTGGTCGCCTTGAAGCAGATTCCTAGGAGAGTAAGAGATCTTCGAAAACAATACCAGTTTTTGACTACAGTCTTGATTAAATACAGTGTAAACTTTAGATGGCTGATACCTGAAGGGATATTAGTCACTTGGCAGGAAAAAAAGATATAGACTGGACACACTAGATAAAGCAATGGAATTCTATGACTGCCACTTCACTACGTAAGGGGAGCAAGATCCCAAAGCCCCAAGGTTGGAAGAAAAAGATTTGCAACCAGATGAGAGGGAAGTGGAGAAAAAAGAACGAGCAGAACGAGAAGGAGCAACAGCAAAAGAACCTACAGGAATAAGAGCAACCACGAGTGTAAGACCTATATATAAATAAAACAATGCAAGAAGCGATAAGTATGTTGTCAGTCAATATAAATGGACTGAATTCTCCTATGAAAAGGTAAAAAACCTTCTCTAAATTACAAAAATTAAAACTGGACATAATATAACTCCAAGAAGTATATATTAAAAGACATCATTATACACTTTTGGAACACTCCAAATTGGGAAAAGTATTTTATTCATTATTACAACACAAAAAAAGAGGGGTGGCACTATATGTCAAAGAAACCATAAATGCTAAGCACATTTTTAAAGATGAAGAAGGGAGAATTTTGATGGTGGAAGTGACTTTAAACCAAAAACAGATACTTTTGGTGGCCATCTACGCGCCAAACTATGGACAAGAAGAATTCTATAAAAAACTCCATAAGAATATATTGGAAACAGACTATGAAAATATACGTCTCATAGGAGACTTTAATGCAATAGTGGATACGAAACTTGATTACAAAAGTAGTAAAACAAATAAAAAATCAAGAAGAACCTTACCTAAAACCTTTGCTAAAATGAGAGAATAACTATCGATGCAAGATACATGGAGAGAAATGAATCCAGGGAAAAACCAATACACATTTTACTCCAATATGGATCAATCCTGGTCTAAAATAGATATGATGTGGATGACCCCGGAACTGAGTGCAAACGTACAAGAAATAGCAACAAATTTATGAGCTGACCATAATCCAGTCCAAATTAGTTGGAAGGGACAAAAAAGAAGAGTAAGATGGACTTTAAATCAATCAATAATAAAAGAGAAAGAATTTATAAAGCTGATGGAAAGAGAATTGGGATTCTTTTTTAAAAAGAACAGGAAAGCAATCCGATAGTCAGACCTTGCAAAATCCTTTACAGCAGAGACGTCAACTCAAGGCCCGTGGGCCAGATGCGGCCCGCTATGTGGTTACGTGGGGCTGCCCTGGAGATGGCGAGGGGACGGCCCGCACGCCTCAATCCCGGCCCATTCCCAGCCTGGCGGGGCGCTCCCTCCCCCTGGGCGCACACACAGGCTGGGAGCGTGGAGGCTGGCAAGCAGAGGGTTGTGTTTCAGCACCGGGTGGCCGCCACAAAACTGAATCAGTGCATGGAGCCCCAGCAGCAGAGCCCTGCCCACCACCAGCACCCCCACCGCCTGCGTGGCCCCCTTGCTGGCCCCGCAGCCCACCAACGCTTCCCTTTTCCCTTTGACTTGGACGGGCCCCATCCCAACTCCTGCCACCACATGGGAGAGCCAAGGCCACTGGCAGCGCCTCCCCTCCCCTCTCTGTCATCCTCCCCTCCCCCTCCCCGTGGCCTCTCCTGGTGGCCTCCTGTCCTGGGTCATAGCCTTCCCCCCCGCCATCAGTTTCTCCCTTCCTGGTGATGGGAGAGAGGGAGGGAGGAATGAGAGAGAGAAGAAGGAAGGGAGAGAGGAAGGAATGAGGAAGGAAGGGAGGAAGGAAAGAAGGAAAGAAGGAGGGAGAGAAGAAGGAAGGAGGGAGGAGAGAGGGAGAAGAAGGAAGGAAGGAGGGAGGGAGGGAGGAAGGAAGGAGAGAAGGAAGGAGAGAAGAAGGAAGGAGGGAGGAGAGAGGGAGAGGAAGGAAGGGAGGGAGGGAGGGAGATGGGAATGAGAGGGAGGGTCTGAGGGAAGTCCTGCCTTAGCAGTTGGCTACCAGCAGCCCTGTTGCCCCCTCGCCATCCCCTTGCTGTCTCCTCCTGGCCTCTCCGGATGCAGCACCGACCAGCTTAGGGATGCTCTTAAGTGGAGGAAGGTCAAAGTCTCCCATCCCTTGGAGGCTTCAGCTGAGCGTAGCTGTTGCTATGACTCCTGAAGATGCACAGGCGGTGTGGTATTGTTCTTAAGCATTGGGGTATCACGATGTGTGCTTTTCATAACTGGTTCATGGCAGTGTCTGCTTTTCAAAACTGTATAAATAGGGTCCACTATGGGGCAAGCCTGTCCCGTTCTGGAACTTGCTCCTTAAAGAAAAGTCTCGCACCTTTCCACATATTAGGGGTGGTTCTTGGGCTCGCACACCAGGGAAAGGACCTCCCAGTTTTCCCCAGGTAATTCCAGAGCTTTTATGGCACGAAAAATATGGCGAAAGACCTTTAAAAACAATTGTTTGTGGTGCAATTGGAGAAAAGAACCAGTTTCCTGAGGAAGGAACATTTCAGCTCAGGAAGATCTGGGGAGGGGAGGGGGGACTTTGTCAGAGGGTTGGGGAAGAGCACCGCTTCTGGGCCTCTGCCCCCTCCCCTCTTGCACTCACAAGCAGGGGAGAGAAACCCAGCCGGAGCCCACTGGAGGGGTGGCCCTGTGGGCCCTCTTGGCCAGGGGCTCTTTCTGAGCTCCAAGCCGCACCTGGAATTGCACT
>JANHFL010038861.1:0-14676 GCA_032468155.1 Oxyrhabdium leporinum
ATAAAGTACCGCTCCTATGATCCTTGCCTACCTCAACGGGCTGTCCAACCCCCAACTAATATAACAAACCCAAAATAAAGACTCATAAAAGATGCTAGCAGAAACTTGCTTTGCAGGGAAGCATCGTGGGGGAAATTTGTGTACGTAAATAATATTTGATCTGCTTTCAACATACATCTTCCTTCTTCCTGCTCCCAAATTTAGTAATTTTGTACTAAAGCTGTACTTGGGGTTTTTTTTGGTTTTTTTTTGTTTTTTTTTGGGTGGTTGCTGCATGCAAGTTGAATAACCCTGATCTGATTTCCTTCCTTTATTACATGCATAGATAAGTATGTAGATGATACAGGTCAAAATTTTGCCTGAAATATTTCTGAGAAACGTAGTAAAATGTTTTCCGGTGAGATTAGTCAAGAGTCAGAAAACTTACAGTTTCACATTGAACTAATTTAACCCCTTGGCATCATTCCACAACTCTCGAATTCCCACAAGTCATTGGCTCGTCATATATTTTAAGATTCACAACTCCCTTAACAACCGTCTCTCTTAACAACATCAATTGGGGGGGCTCATTTTGGTCATAAGTCGAGGTCTACCTGTATTGGATTCTCACAAGTGTCTTCAAAGCAGTGTTTTTGCTCACCACAATTTGGGAAACTTAATCCCACTGTGCCACCTGGGCTCTGGAGCCACCTGTTTAGTTTTTGACCCCCAGTTTTCCTTGGAAAATTGTGCCCCAGAAGTGTAGCGCCAATTCCTGGTTCTTTGAGAGAAGCCACCTATGAAAATGGTAGCCACAGCCTTCAAACTGGCTTCCAGGCAGACCCAGAAAACAACCAAGACTGTGAAATAGGTTCTCTGCAAAACTTTTGTCTCTCTTGGTTTTAGTTTCTGTGCCAGAGAGTCAAAACGCTAATTATCTTTACCAAATTGTTCCTCTTTTGGGTCTTGCAACACTGAGTAGAAATGAATGTTTCTCAAGAGATTGAGGTTGGATGCAAATTAATAGTTATATCAGATCTCTGGGTTTGGAAAGGCTGTCTGGTCCCCAGAATTACTACAGAGTTGCTCATATTTTACATCCTCAAAGCTGCCCGAAGATCAGCTTTGATCAGATGCAACCTTTGGCCAACCTTTGAGTTGACTCTATGGTATGAACCTGGGAATGCTGGCTTGTAAATTCTGATTTGTGGTTTGTTGTGTTCCGTAAGCCTACCAAGACTGGCTTATTCAGCAAAGCATTGGGAAGCAGACCATAATTCCTCACATAGTGTAGGTGATTGGATTACTAATTCATGATCGTTCATGATAAATTAGATCACGTATTCATGATGTGGCGTCATCTTAGATTTGAACCCTACCAAGCTTTTTCTAGTCAGAAATGGGACTCCTGGCTGGCTTAGCAGATGGTAAGAGCTGAGACTGGCTTAATCACATCATGCAGTATCAATCCTATGGTTGAGTAGCCTCAATATTTCAAGCCATGATCCTAAGCCATGAACCTCGCAATTATGTCTTCCAAGGCTGGCAGATGCCTTATGAAGAAAGCATGAATTGCCACCACCCAAAGCCACCCCCGAGCATTCCTTTAGCCTGAGTTGCTGTGTGGGTGTGTGAATTCAATGATTGTGATAAGTATGGAAAAGAAAAGGACTCTATGGCCTAAAGGAGTGTAAAATATTTATCTGTTTGTTTATTTATTTATTTTATTTAAAGAACCTACAGTAGGCCAATCTTTCTCAACCTCAGCCCCTTGAAGATGGTTGGACTTCAACTCCCAGAATCCCTCCAGCCAGCTTGTTGGCCAGGGGGAGGGGAATTCTGGGAGTTGAAGTCCACCCATTCCGGGAGTTGAATTCCCAGTTCTGGGAGTTGGAGTGCATCCATCTTCAAGTGGCTTGAGAAACGCAGAGGACAAAACCACAATCATTTGCCAGACTGTGGGTGTGAGGAAGTGGAACAGTGCTCTTTAATGGGTTAAAGGCTAACTGGGATTATTTCACCTCTGCAGGGGTGTCCATCTTTCACATACTACCCGCCTGACTGGTTTTCAGGAATTTAGAACTTCCTCCATCTTTTTATCTTTTCTCTTCCGTGGCCTCCTGAATTCAGCTTGTGGAAAATTCCGAGGAAGCCAAGGCTATGCTAGGTTATCTTTATGTCTCAAAGCTTAAATTATGCTCTATTTCGACCTCCTTCTCAAAGGGTGAAGGTGATTCTCCCAAAGCCAAACGTGGCCATCGCTCTAAACCTTTCCTACCCACGTTTATCCTGCAATTTAGCACACAGCCCCGATCTTCTGCTTTTTCTTTACTGAAAGAGCTTTTGGAAGGGAAAAATGCATAATTTACTTAATTTAAGGGTAAGTGAGTGAGTAGCTACAGTGCTATAAGGTCTTTCTTAATGATTGGTTCTAGAATTATATATTTTTTTTTCAATTCTTCTCCAACTGTTGGCCTGTGCCCACTCTTTGACTAGTGTTAGGTAAAATGAAAACAAATGCACGAGATATAAAAGTCGAAATTTAAGGTGTCCTAAATCTTGACATGGCAAGGATAGGTCTTCAACATGAACTTAACTGTTGGAGACGATCTTATCTTCTGTAGAAATTTTTATTGGATGTAACCTGGGTCAGCCAATAACTTACATGTTGTGCTTTGCAAAGTTGAACTGTTACACAGTTTGTATCTCCAGGGGAATGTTTGACTAGGATAAAGATGTCAATGAACACTGGGTGTGTGGAACATTACGTCTCACACAGTTAAAGAACCTGATCCCAGATCTAGCTGCGTCTGACAGAAAGTATCTAGTTCAAATTAGTGTTTCTTAACTTTGACAGCTTTAAAATGTGTGGACTTCAAATCCTAGAATGACCCATCCAGCATGCTTTAACTTCAACTTCCAGCATGGCTGGCTGGGGAATTCTGCGAGTTGAAGTCCCCACACCTTGAAGTTATGAACGTTGAGAAACATTTCCGTAGATGCTATGGACAGGCACTCCTATAATCCTGTTCCAGGTGGGCCATGAAGTCCCAACTCCTGAAGAACAGCAGATCAGCGGAAATTCTGCTAAAATGCATCCTATTTCCCCTATCTGATTTTAAAGAAAACAGATGCCTGGAAGAAATTATAAAAGAGCTGGAATCCACTTTGCTGAAGTTCTAGAAGAAGATGAAACTGAAAAACGGGAATAAATCTTGCAAATGCTCTTCTTGCATTTCTCTAACTTGTTATAACTCAGACTTTCATACAGAAGTTAAGAGTGTCTTATTGGCACTACAGATATATTTACATAGATATTTGGCATCTCAGCAGGGAAAAAAATAAGAACCATAACTATTTTTAAAAAAATAATTCCTCTTTCCTGCTGAAACAACTTTGGTTCAAACCTTTTATCATCATGCTTTTTTCTTTTGTGCTGCATTTCATCATATAACAATAGAGTTATTTCCTGACGCAACAGGAAATAGAATTATAACATTCCCTTACATACATGCATACATTTATGCGTGTGTAAAAGAGAGAGAGAATGACTCATAGTAATGCAATGAGTTGTGTTTGTCAAAGGAATCTTTTTGAGTGAGTTTGTCCAATTACTAATTCTGATCTATAAATACTTCCCCCCCCCCCAAACTCATGGTACTTATTAGAGTTTTAAATCACTCAAGAACCGTTGTTTTTTTTGACAAATTGCAGAGTATAATTGAGTTGAGGACTAATTGTATGCAAGAACTGAGCTCCACTGAATTCCTCCTACACACATATACACAACAACAACAACAACAAAACAACCACCACCACCTGGTAAGCAATTCCAACCTAGGAGAATTTGCAGACTTTGACGAAGTCCATTGTCCTTTCAGACCTGACTCAAACAGAGCAGCATGGAATGTCGATCAAAATTTTGGATCTGACCACCAGATTTCTAGAAAGAGCTGGGCGGTTAAGGCCACAGAAACCTTAACCTTTAATGAAAGGCTGTTTTGCAAGTAATTAAAACCCACATGACTACTCACACGTGGATCAGGAGATATGGAGAAACCCTTCACTAGCCCTATTATCTTCCATACTTTCTAGTTGAGAGTATGGAGCAGAATATCTACGTGCAGAAGAAGAAATGTGTGTGAGGGAGACACACACACACACACATACACACATGCTGAATCATGACTAAACAGCAAAGAGTCGATCACCATGACTAATGTCGGTTGGATATAGTTGACTTGTGGTTGGCAAGATAGCTGAGACCTTGGAGCATCTCCAGATGTTCATGATAGTGTTGGTTTTCTAGGAAACCTTCTGGACTCGATAAGTTTGCTTCCTAGACCTTCTTCCATCCCCTAATTTATTTATCGATCTGTTCAGTTTCTGTAGCTGTCCAACTCAACCAAGTGATTCTGGGTGCTTTAAAGTTCTAAAATTACTTTAAAAAAAAAACACATTAAAAGTGTAAACGCCCCCAAAATAAATATGCGAAATGCAAGCTCCTGATCAAGTCCAGGTTGACGTAGGATCCTTTTGAAAAGTGTGCTTGTTCCAGATTTTGTGGTTGGCTTGTCACAAGCAATGTTTCTAAGATGCTAAGCCGGTAGCATTGCTCCTGTTACTGCTGCATCTTGCCAAGAAAATTGCACAAATTTGGCCATGTTGGTGAAAAGAAGTTGAGTTTGACGCAAGATAGCTTCTATTTTATTTTTTACTTCCTTCCTCGATTAGTCAATTTCCTCTAGTTCTTCCTGAGAGTATGATATTTCCATTTTGAGTTAAATGATGCTCATTGCTATTGGTAAGACGGGATGCTGAAGTCTTTCTCCGTTCCCAAAGTCCCACTAGCCAATTTTCTCTCTTCTTTCTGTTCTTTATGATGTCTGTGGCCTTCTGTGCAATAGCCTGCTTCACCCTTCACTTTAACCGTGGTTTGCTTAGCTGTTTTGTTGAACGACCCAAATCAGGTTAACACATTACATTAAACCATAGTATTGCTCAGTTTATATCTTTGGATGTTTCAAGAACCTGACCATCACGGTTTGCAAATTGTGGCTCATGGCTTAGGTGGCTGTAATTCAGCATTTTGAGAGAAAGCAACTGTATATCATTTAGTATGGCTGAATCATTTGAATGCAGACACTACCTAATTTGATGTTGATTTAGTGAGTCTGGCCAATGAAAACATTGATGGACAATATTGTTTTTACTCAGAACATGCTGGTAATAGTTTGGCTGTAGACATTTTTAAACAAAGAAAATCATGATCCAGCAAGGTTTAACACCCTGCTGTATGCAGAATCGTTTCTCAAAGGATAAAAGAGATTTTGTTCTCTTGTTTGTTCTTGTTCTTATCTCGTTCCGAATGTTGCCTTTGAAAGGAAATAACTTTGTTTGGTTCAACTTGGAACAAGAACGTTTCCAAAGTTGGTGGCTAACAAAGCAACTTTTGATGCCGGATGATTGTTGTGTTCCTGATTTTGTAATAAGATTTGGAAAACATGTTTCTTCTTTCAGTTAGAAAGGTGTTGTTTTTTTTAGCCTGTCTCTTGAGAAACAGGTCATATGGTAGTTAAATGTGTGGTTTTTTTTAATGTATTTCATTTCAGCTTAGCTGAAGATAACCTCAAAAAGCTTTCGACCTTGATCCAAATGAACTAATTATTATAGAAATGATTTCTCTTACGTAACTGCATCTTGGCAGTGGCGTAATTGACACATGATGCTAAATATTTGATTGGGTTAAAGTTTGGTGCATTGTGCAAACACACAAACAAGTTAAACTCGATAACTTAGATTGAACAGAATTGGGTGGAGTCAACCGATATTTTGCACGCATTAAAAGTATTGCAATTTATGGTGTGAGTTTTCCCAGGTCATAGCCTACATCAATATGATATAATACCTTTAAAGAATATTTTAAGTCTTACACAGAAAATCTTGCATCTGTATAATATAGTATATTTTGTCTAGTGAGTATCTCACTGTAGTGCATGAGGAAGGATGTGTTGAATTTCCTGATCCAGTCCTAGTTTAGAAATGCCATAGCGGCAGCAATCTTACTGTTTTCAAATAAGACAGTTTATGATAGTGTAAATATATTATTTACACAGAAGATTGTAACTGCCAGTGCCACAGTGTCCTTGAGAATTGAGGAACATGGGAACATGAAAAACTATTGCCAAAGCTATTTATCCTTTCTCAGAGGTAACTTGTTGACCTCCTCCCTGGATAGATACTTTCTCATTACAAAGTTAGTCTACATGTCTAGTCAGCTGTGTGGTCTTGACCACAGATTTTAATTTTAGATCTGGGTGCTGTGTCATCTTTGCAATGCCATGTTGATGGTAGAACCTCCAGACATCTTCGCTGAAATGGAGAAAGTTTTTCTGTCTGTCTTACAAGATTTGAACCTGGATTAGGGGTCCAAGAAAAAAGAATTGGAGGGGAAAAAAGATGATAAATGCTGCCATGAGGCCTTGTTTTTTTTTTTAAAAAAAATTAGGTTATAATGTAAAATAGAAAAATAGGAAAGAAAATAATAGGAAAAATAGGGAAGGAAAAAGGTGTAAAAAAGAAGGGGACAAAAAAGAAAAGGCATTGATTTCTGACTCCCTTTGGTGCAGTAAAATAAGACAATAACCTCAAACCTCAAGTTTTTACTTTTATATAATAATATAAACTAGCCATTTCTATGACAACAAACCCACCTAATCGGTAAAACCCAAAATCGACGTTTCATTTTTTTTTCTACCCCAAGCACAAAGTCCAGACGCGGTTTCCAAGTAGAAATAAAAATAATTGTGTTTCATTTCTTTCATAATGCTGCCATGAGTTTTGACAGGAAAGTGAAGATACAAATCAATTTCTAAAAACAATTTGGAAATCCCACACTCGGAGGATCCCAGAATAATGCTCGCTTGTTGAAATGTCTAAAGCCTGAGAGGTCCTACTTGGGCATCTCGTGGGCTTCCAGGAGACCATTGTAGGAGACAAGATGCTGGATTAGGCGGACCATTGGATTAACTCAACAACGATTGTTTGTGTCACCTTCCATACCAGCATTTCTCAACCTCAACAACTTTTAAGAAATATGGACTTCAACTCCATCAGGTGAAGTCCTTACCTCTTGAAGTCACTGAGGTTAAGCAACCTCGTCCTCGATGACTGGAGACCTAGGCCTAGGATCTTGCTTTGAAAAGAAATTTTAATTTCCTGATTTTGAAAGGGGGTGGTGGAAATACTCTGCCCTTTGGCGGAAAAGAACATTCTCTTGAAGACCCTTTTCAGGAATGAGAATACTTCTCTTTTCCACAACAGGTCTATGTTCTCTTTATCTCCTCCTGGGCTTGGCACCAGCCGTAAGCGAGTCTTAGACTCTTGGCATTCAGCAAGTCTTGACCACAATTCTTCTTGTACGCTCATCCATTCCAGCTCTGAGTAACCCTTGGCTGACAGTCAGGTTGGGAGGAAAAAGCCTGCATTCTCCCTTCAAGGTCATTGTTGTTTTTCCATTTTCCGAGTGAGTAATTCTGCCCACCAAGAGAAACCACCCAGATTCTTCCCATTCACCCAAGAAAGCATGGGTGGTCACAAGGCGTGGGGCCCGCCATCATATGAAAACCAAGGCAGTCTCTAAAAGTGTCCAGACATTTGTTTGCATCCTACAGGGAAAGTGTAGCATAGATTTGACCAAAAGGGGATGTGGTGACCGAGCGGTTAAGTTGCTGGGCTTGTTTACCGGTTGGTCAGCAGTTCGAGACCCAAGCACCGTCTGATGGGATGAGCTCCTGTTCCTCGCTCCAGCTCCTGCTCACCTAGCAGTTCAAAAGCACGCAAATGCAAGTAGATAAATAGGTACCATTTCGATAGGAAGGTAGCAGTGTTCCGTGTGCCTTTGGCATATAGCCATGTTGGCCACATGACCACAGAAAATGTCTTCAGACAATGCTGGCTTCCTCGGCCAAGAAACAGAGATAAGCACCCTACTCAGAGTCAGACATGACCAGACAGGGGAAACCTTTAACCCTTTACCTTTTTTACATTTGACCATGTTGAGATATCTGATTCTTGGCTCAGTTAGGTGCTAATTGTGGTTTATTCAACAAAACACCGTTAAGCAAAATGTGGCTTTAAAAAGTGTGTGAACCTGAATAAGGAGATTGAGATAGAGGTCTAAGTTAACCTTTCCTCTCTTTTCGCGGTTTAGGCCCTAACATATTTTTTTTTCCTAGTGTTTTCCTTCAAATGTGGTTTGTTTGTTCTCCACTCATCACGGTTTCCTTTTGCTCAGTGCAGATGGTGTTCTTTCTCATCCCCCAGCAAGCTCTTCTCCTTGGCCTTTTTCGAGCAGGTGCATTAGGGGAGGCAACCACAACAGTTCCCACCTTTAAATTTTTAAAGACCGCTAACGGAAGATCTGAGCAAGTGGTGGAGAGCACCAGCAAATGCAGAGCTGAATTTGGCAATGATCTGAATTTTTCTATTTTTTTGTGCATGCTTTTAAAATAAAGTTATTGTGTGCCTCTGGAAACTGTGACATTGCCTGATAGCTTCCTTGACATATTTGAGCAGTCTTTTTTAGGAACAATTGGCGTGGTTGATCTTTGTTTTTCAAATATCATTTTTTTAAAAACTTCCCAGTCTAGTAAACAGTCCTTGGCTGATCTGGTGATCTGGTTCCTTTTCTCCCTTCTCTTTCTCCTTCTGGTTCCTCCTTCTCCTTCTCCATTGTCTCCTCCTCCTCCTCCTCCTCCCATTACGGTTTGCTAAAGGCTCCCCCATCCTCTGATTCAATTGAGCAAAGTTGTCCTAGGCAGCTACAACTGGGGACCAGTACCAAACAGATCGGGGCTCTAAACAACTCACAAAGGGCATCTCGTAGATGATCTGCAAAATCGATAAACAGAGCAGACAAAACGAAGGACTACAGGAAAAGGAGAAAGGATTTCTTGCAGTTGCCCTCCAGTCCACTTATGGTTTTGTTGGTAACTGGCATAACTGGGCTCTAAGCCAGACTTATCCCTGGGCATGAATTGATGCTCTGTTGAGGGAAAACATTTTGTAAGGCGTGCAGAAGACTGTGATGTAAACTTGCTGAATTGGAGGAATGTGCTGGACAGAACGTGGGCTCAATTAAAATACGACAGCTTTTGCAAAACCTACTCAGGTCAAAGGTCAGGATTCTTGACCGGCTCTCTTAGGTCAGAGTTGGCAGTCTCAAAAAGTCTGAGTGACATTCGGATTTGTTTTCTTTTTAAATATTTTTTTTTTTTTAAAAAGCGATGACAGAACATGATTATGGGGAACTGGGCAGAATTGGCCGCTTTAGGAAAAGAAACCAATGTGGGGAATGTGCAAGAGAGGGCCAGAATAATAAAACCTTTGTAAGCACTCTTTCTGAGACAAGCAGCAAAGTTTCTGCTCTGCTGAGCAGGGAGGTTTTTGACTAGCTGACGCTGCGTGTTGTTTAGCCTTTGGCTTTTGTGTAGACCAGGAAACAGGCCGCTGGCATGTGACAAGCCTTTCATGCGTCAGGTGTGTTTGTGTGTGTGTGTGTGTGTGTGTCATGATATCCCTTCCTTCAGCAGCCGGACCGTGTCTTCGGCACATCAGCCCAAATTGCAGAACAAAGCAGAAAGCCACACCAGTTTGATGTGCTTTGTAAACATTGCGCCTTTGGTTATATGAGCCGGAGACAGCCACGGCAGTGGAGAGACACAGATTGTCCTCAATTTAGAATAGAATAGAGCTGGAAGGGACCTCGGAGGTCTTCTAGTCCAGCCCCTTGCTCAAGCAGGGGAAGTGTACTATTTCAGATAAAGTGGCTGTCCAGTCTCTTCTTAAAAGCCTCCAGTGATGAAGCGCCCACCACGTCTGGAGGCAACTTCTGTTCCACTGGTGAATTATCTTCGCTGTTAGGAAGTTTCTCCTTAATTCCAGGTTGTTTCTCTCTTTGATGAGTTTCCACCCGTTGCTTCTTGTCCTGCCTTCTGGTGCTTTGGAGAATCATTTGCCCCCCTCTTCCTTGTGGCAACCCCTGAGATATCGGAAGACTCCTATCATGACACCCCTACTCCTTCTTTTCTCTAGACTAGCCAGACCCAAATCCTGCAGCCGTTCGTCATACATTTTAGTCTCCAGGCCTTTGAGCATCCGAGTTGCCCTTCTCTGCACCTTTTCCAAAGTCTCAACATCTTTGGAAAAATTTCAGAGGAGAACAGCTACGATTTACAACTTACAGCCGTTTGCTTAGCAACCATTCAAAGTTACAATGTTGCTGAGAAAAGTGACTTGCGATCGTCCTCGCACTTATGACCGCTGCAGCCTCCACACGGTCACGTGGTCAAAATGCAGGTATTTGGCAGCTGGGGGTGTATTTTATGACAATTGTAGCATCTCAGAGTTATGTGATAAACACCGGTGACCTTCCCAGCTGGCTTTTGACAAGGAAAGTCACTGGGGACAGCTAGAATCGCTTTAAGGTGGCCTGATTCACTTAACAGCTGCATCGATTCACTTAACAACCACGGTAAAAAAAAAAGTTGCAAAATTGGGCCTGGCTCGCTGAACAACTGCCTTGCTTAGCAACAGAAATTCTGCTCCAAATTGTGCTTGAGGATTAACTGTGACGATAGCACCAGCAATCTGGGTCCTCATTTGTTTAACCTCGGAAGGACGTAAGGCTGAGTCAACCTTGAGCCGGTCAGGGTCAAATTCCTGGCAATCGGCAGAATTAGCATTCTAACCACCGCGCCCCCACAGCTCACAAATTGGGAACCCAGTAAAGGGACTGGAATTAACACAACCAGACTGGAATTTGGGACTAAATAGGACAAGAAGGCAAAACAGCGCAAAGCAAAATAAACACCTGAATGGACAGGAGATAGAATTCAGTAGCATGAATTATATAGTTAAGCATCTGTCACTCGAAGCACCAGGGGATTTTTGGATTATGAAGATTTAAAGTGGTCCTCAGGTCAAAACATTAATTTCTTGCAGCCCAACCAAAGCCAACTTCAAATCCCAAGACGATTGAGGAATTTGGGTCAGCGGGCAAAATATGTCCAACAAGTACAGACTTCTCAGCGTATTTAATAGTTGAGTATTAGCCAGGTAGATTTGCAGCTGATTCACCTGTGCTACGCTGCGACCAAGTCTTCCCAAAATGTTGTGTTCTTCTTGGAGATCTTGGCCTCCCAAGGAGATCACCCAAGGATTATATCTCCTGGTCTCCTGCTCGCTCTTTTGTGTTGGAATTCAGCTTCCTTCAGCCCCGTAGATTTGAACGAAACCTTCTAGGAAAGATTTGTTTCTTTTTCCTGGCTGAGGGCCGTAGATGAGAGAGGGCAGCACCTTAAAAAGAGTCCCACCCCTCCCTGCTGCGGGCATTTCTATCGCCTTATCCACAAAGCATCTGTCAAGTGCCAGCTGCCCCAAGTTTTTTTGTTGATCAACCTTAAGCAGAAAAGCTCGGAGGCCTTGAGGGATCATCTCCCACCTTGGATGGAGGATTCCCTGCTTTGGTCATCACGGCTGACTGAGAAGGCCCAAGAGAAGACTTTTTGTCCCTTGAGATCATGACACAATGCTTCAAAAAAAAACAACAACAACAAGGCCCACATTATTTAGCAAACGAGGTGTTGTGATGCCTCCACTTCCCAGGCAATGAGCAACCTATAGTTTAGATGCCTGACTTTTTAACTCATCCTGTTGCCAAACTGGATGGACAGAGTGAGAGTAGGAGAGGCTATTCCGGCCTGACTATCTACTGTTCGATCTGGACGCCTCCTTGTGAGAAAGCTTTGATGGAAATTCACCTGCCCACCTGTTTGTTGCGGGTGGGCCACACAGCCTCGCTGCTCTCCTCCCGTTGGCTCCCGTGGGGCTGAATGAAAGAGAGCACCGATAGCCAAAATTAAACAGGAGAGAGAGAGAGAGAGAGAGACAGACAGAGAGAGAGAGAGAGACAGAGAGAGAGAGACAGAGAAAGAGAGAGAGAGAGCGTGAGAGAGAGAGGTGAGAGAGAGAGAGAGAGAGCGCGTGAGAGAGAGATGTCTAAACTCAGTGGGCTGAGAAGTGGGGAAGAAAGAAAAGCTTATTTCCTTCCCTCCCACAGTCGTGATTCAGGGTCATCTGTTGAAATCAAACCAAGCTGGGTGATTGAAGGTCAGCAGATGTTTACGAGGGAACTTGGTTATCTAAGTCTTAGTTTCATAAGCCATTTCTACTGAACTGGAAGAGTGGTATGGGTTAGGTGTGGTTGTTGGCTTTAAATATAGTTCTGTGTGTGTGTGTGTGTGTGTGCAAGTGCATGAGGGTTGGCTTTTTCCCAGAGGGCTGGATCAAGGAGAAAAAAAACACCTCGCGAGAAACTGTATTCCATCCTTCAGCAAAATGGCTTTGGCCATCCTCTCTTTCGTTATCTTTTGTTTTCTGTCCAACCTCTCTTCACAATTACTGGACATTTCCTGAGCATTGTGTAGAGGGAAGAGCTAGCGAGAAGCAACGGAGAAGGATTTGTGGTAGATCTCAACAACTAACATGGATTCTGTGGATGGAACCTGTTCTGCAGTCCGGGTGGCAACTCCTAATCTTAAGATCAGAAGATGAACCAGCTTGGGGTGGAATGGGAGGAAGTGAGAAAGAAAAGAAAAGAAAAGAAAAGAAAAGGAATGAAGGAAGGTGGATGGCTTGGTTAATTTTATGAGGGAGGCTGCCTGGGTCATGGTCACATGCCAACAATTTGGAAATGCATCAGATGGCAGAGGACTAAAGGAGAGTGTGGGTGTAGCGTTGATTCATGTGCTGATTGTATCTTAATTTTTTTTGAGGAGGTGCCTTCAAATCAGCGTTGACTCTTGACAACTGGCTGGAGAAGTCCTGGCAGTTTTCTTGGCCCGATTTTAGTTTGCCATTGCCCCCTTCCTAGGGCTGAGAGGGTGTGCCTGGCCCAAGATTACCCAGCTAGCTTCATATCTAGAACTCCTAGTCTCCCAGTTTCTGTCCTGATGCCTTCAATACTACATCACCAGCCTAGTGGTTAAGGTGCTGGCCTAAAAAACAGGCATCTGTGAGTTGTAGTCTTGCCTTAGGCATGAAGCCAGCTGGGTGACTTTGGATCAATCACCAGGAGATGGTGAGTTCTAGTCCTGCCTTAGGCATGAAAGCTGACTGGGTGATCTTGGGCCAATCACCAGGAGGTGGTGAGTTCTAGTTCCACCTTCGGAATGTAAGCTGGCTGGGTGACTTAACAACCGTGTCGCTAACTTAACAAATGTGATGATTCCCTTAACAATCGTGGCAAGAAGAGTCGTAAAATGGGGCAAAATTCACTGAACAGATGTTTCACTTAGCGACATAAATTTTGGGCTCCGTTGTGGTCGTAACGCGAGGACTCCCTGTGCTTTCCTTACTCTAGGCTCACTCCTGAGTTTTTCCCCCTTTCCCCCGCTCTCTTTTATAGGGTGGAAAAAGTTCCAGTTTAATACCACGGAGAAGCACATCGCTGTCTACCACGAAGAGGGCTCTTCTTCCGTGTTCGTGGGAGCAGAAAACAAACTTTACTATTACAATTTTGAGGACTCCACCAGCCATGTGGTGAGGAGACTGGGAAAGGGGTGGCGAAGTTGATCTTCCAAGTTTTAATTTTAGAGTTGACGAGTTCTCGGATCCAACCTTTTGAAGAGGTGCCTGATTCTGGAAAACACTTCTTATCCCTTGACGATTATGAGTGACTTCCTTTCCCCCCCATCTCTGAATCATCTCTTCCCCTGGGATGGCTTTAGAAGCAGGCAACGTGTTGGTAACTAATTGCCTTGCTGCAGCATCAGGAGAGGGGTTGTTATGTTTACAACCAGGGTGGAAAGTTTTAGTATCTGCAGAAAGGTGTCGCAGAATGGAGCGCGCCCCTTCTGTAGGCCTGCTAGCCAGAACAGAGTTGGAAGGGACCTTGGAGGTCTTCTAGTCCAACCCTCTGCTCAAGCAGGACACTCTAGACCAGTTCAGACAAATGGCTGTCCAATCTCTTCTTAAAAGCCTCCAGGGATGGAGCTCCTACAACTTCTGGAGGCAAGTTGTTTCTCTGATTGGTTGCCCTCCTTGTCAGAAAGTCTCTCCTTAATTCCAGGTTGCTTCTCTCTTTGATGAGTTTCCATCCATTGTTTCTTGTCCTGCTTCTCTGGTGCTCTGGAAAATAATTTGACCCCCTCTTCAGCCAGCAAATCAGTTGTCCTCTAGAAGAGGTCTCCTTCTTCAAATCCCTTTCCTGGATCTAGGCCATTGGACGTGCCTGATACCAAGGGCTGCCTCACTTGTTATCTGTTGGAGCTTGCTTGGATAAATCAGTGCATTGAAACAAAGCTTTCACTTGAGAGATAGGAACAGTTCCTCTTCTGTGTGCTGGAATGAGTCTATTGAAAAGGCTGAGATCCCTCTTTTGTGTTGGGAGTTTAATGTGCAGTAGGTGGCAAAGCACTGTCAAGGCTTAGAGCAGATAGTGTGGGATTAAAAAAGCGTGCATGTAATTATTTCTTCCCTGTTCCTCTTTTTGTACAGGAGCGTTTTGATGTAGATGAATCCAGGTCCATGTGTGAAAATCCAGTAAGTTTGATTTACAGTTCAGTTCTTCCTTCCTTCCTTCCTTCCTTCCTTCCTTCCTTCCTTCCTTCCTTCCTTCCTTCCTTCCTTCCTTCC
>JANHFL010039537.1:0-14633 GCA_032468155.1 Oxyrhabdium leporinum
TAGATAGATAGATAGATAGATAGATAGATAGATAGATAGATAGATAGATAGATAGATAGATAGATAGATAGATACTGGTGGGTGGACGGATGGATGGAGAGATGGATAGAGGCAGGAAGACCGACGGACAGATAGATTTCCTCGTAAACTAGAGGAGGAGGAGGAAGAGGAGGAGGAGGAGGAGGAGGACTGGGGTCCACCCCTTCCGAAAAGGCTGCCAGTATCCAAGCGGACCGAACCGGCCCCCAGGATCCAGCTGAAGCCGAGGGGTCCCACCTTGGCTGCTCGAGGACCGGTGGGCTTGAAGCCCCCGGATTTCCCCCACCAGCCGTGGCTGGATGTCCGCAGGTCTTCCAGGGGTGCCCCGCTCGGGCCCCCCCCCCTCCAGGCCTGGGGGGGGATCCCTGGTTGTTTTCCTGGCCCCGAACCTCCTTCTCCTCTCTGGACAGGCGTCTTTCCAACCGACCAGTCCGAATACTCGAACTTGAAAGGCGCCTTGGAGAAGCTGACCCTCAATGACTCCAGTGTGACCGTTCAGAGGGACAACAGTCTGGCTTTGGGGGCCGGCTGGAGGTGAGTGACACCCTCCCCTCCCCGTCCGTTGCTAAGTGATGCCGCCTCTTAGCGACCGTTCGAAGTTACAACGGCACTGGAAACAATGGCGGATGGCCCTGGGTGACACTTAACGAGCCCGCTGGAGCCTCTCCGCGGTCGCCCGACCGACCGGAATTCGGGCGAACGACTCGTATTTGTGACGGTGGCGTGATCGGTCTCCTTTGGCGACCTCCTGGCCAGCAGTTGCCCAGCGGGAAGCCAGGTTCGCTTAACAACCGGTGTGACTGAGGTCACAACGGCAGCGATTCGCTTCACAGCTACGGCAAGGAAGGCCATAAAAAGAGTCACTTAGCAAAGGTCTCGCGCAGCAACAGAAATGTCAGGCTCAATCGGGGTTCGTAAGCCGAGGACTGCCTGTAATACAGTAACACGAGTTGTATTTCATCCTGAAAACTCTCTTGTGGATTTTCCTCTCTCAGATAAGGAGTTTCATTACGTTTAAGCTAGTTAAATCTGAAGCTCATGTAGTCCTCGACTTACATCAGTTCATTGAGTGACCGTTTGACGTTACAACAGCCCTGAAAAAAACCTGACTTATGACCGTTATTCACGCTTACGACCACTGCAGCATAGCCACAGTCACGTGATCAAAGTTCAAACGCTTGGCAACTGACTCGTGTTTATGACGGTTGCAGGGTCCCGGGGTCACGCGATCCGCTTTTACGACCTTCTGACAAGCAAAGCCCATGGAGAGGCCAGGTTCACTTAACGACCGTGTTGCTAACTTAACAGCTGCCGTGATTCACTTAACGGTGGCAAGAGAACTCGTAAAGTGGAGCAAAACTCACTGAGCAAATGTTTCACTTAGCAACGTACATTTCGGACTCAATTGTGGTCACAAGTCAAGGACTAGGTATAACTAGACTTTGCAAATATGTAATAAAGGGTGCTGGCCACAGCTCTACTAACTGAGAAATCCCTTTGTGAATTTTTAAAATCTTTATCTTTTTTACATCTTTATGTGGCCCTTAGAAATCAGTATTAATATTAAGAATGTTTATGAAGTGTTTTGAAGTTGTAGTATTGTACTAGCAATCCTAATTATTGCTGATCTTTTATAGCTGGTAGTTTTCAGTGGAATTATTGAAATGAAGTGTCATTTTCCTTGTTTTGTATTTTATAACCGGTGTACGGCTAAATTCAGGACCTTCACTAAGCGAAATGCAAAATTTTGAAACACATTTTCTTTCATTGGGCTTGGAAATGGAAGATGTTTAATGTAGCAAATTGCAGGTTGGTGCCCTTAAAAATGTCAATTGAAATGTTTGAATTTACAGGTTGGGGTTCCTTGGCCTTTTACACATGGAAGTTTTTAATCAGCGTTTGGAGCAAGAACACAACGCCTCGGTCATTTTGACAGCTCCCACCGTTCCTTACAAGGCGATCCTTTCTTCCCCAAAATTGATCAAGGTGATGATTTTCAAAACAACACACACACACACACACACACACAAGCCTCAAATCATCAGTGCGTAAGGATCAATTGAGCGTAATTCCATAATTCAGTTGAATTCTCCAGGACCTACAATTGTGAAGCTCTCGAATAAATCATTTTCCTCTAGAAATATATATATATATATTTATCGTGGGGCACATAGACATCACATTTTGATATATATTTTTTTAACAAAAAAAGAGAGATAAAAATATGACAGGTGGAATAGAAAAATCTAAAACGTGATAAAGGTGTGTCTAGATTATAGATACGATTTATTTATTTATTTTTACTTCATTGGTCTGAGCCAGGAAATCAGCCAAGGCTCCATTATAGGCTCTGGTTTTGGCACTCTATATGCTGAATAATTTGTCTTTTTGATCCCACTGCCGCAGTTCAGTAATGGAATTTTGAATTTGGTTTAGCGTCCACATTGCACAGAGCTAGTCAAATCCGGGTGTGGTTGGTGGCTTTTTTCCAAAATGCAAGGAAAACCCTCTCTAGAAGATTATTTGGAATTGTTTGGGAAATATATCCAGAAATACAGCCTTCCGGGAGCCGTGTGCTCCCCCTTTTGCGAGACAAACCAATGAGGAAGCCAGCTTCACTTAACAACCGTGTTACTAACATGACAACTGTCGTGATTCACTTAACAACCGTGTCCAGAAAGGTCGTAAAAGGGGGGAGGGAGAAATTCACTTCACGAATGCCTCGCTTAGCAACAGATATTTTGGATGATGCGTAGTTTTAGCATCCGGGTTTCTTTTCCTTTGCTGTTGGCCTGGGAGCAGAATTCATCTGGAGCGTGAGCTTTTAATAGTCCAATTGAGCCAAAATTGATTGTGGACAACGCTTGTATGAATTCCTCCCGAGTCCTTGATCCTTCCAATTAGACTTTGGCTTCAGTTAAGCGTTTAATTATAATAGTAATACATACCTGCTCTGCATTGGGTGAGAAAAAGAATAACCATAAATCAGTTAAGCATTAGCACACAAATTCATCTGTGGGATGAGCCACTGTTGCAGGCAGAATTATGACTTAACCCTAAAATATTCACTTCGGATAGCAGACTAGGCTTCCCTAGTGTTTACTGGCCGGATGCCCTTCCTGTCGCCAATGCGGAGTTTTGTTCAGCAGATATATTCTCTGTATGCCCGGAGAGGCTCCATTATAGGCTCATCATCATCTTTTAACGATCCCATAATCCCTTGCGGGGTGCAGTCTGGGCAACTGAACAGAGCTGAGTGCTTACTGGCCGGATGCCCTTCCTGTTGCCAGTATGGAGTTTTTTTTCAGCAGATATATTCTCATTGTGCCCAGAGAGAGAAATATCTGCCTCTACCTAGGATCGAACTCACAGCTTCCTGATTGTGAGGCGAGAGCGCCACCTCTAGGCCACCGCACCACTCTAGGTTTCCCTAGTTTATTTGCTTCAAAATTATGTGTCCTCCGTTTCCACTTCAGGTTGTATGGATGGTTTGCAATTCTTCGGACAGGTAGGCCTCGACTTAGAGCAGTTCATTTAGTGACTGTTTGAAGTTACGACGCCACTGGAAAAAAAGTTTTTCAGAGTTGCGACCTTAGCAGTCGATATTTATGGTTCGCATTGGTGATGGTTGCAGTCTCCAAGGGTTCACGTGATCAGAATTTGGACGCTTGGCCATTGACTCGTAGTTACGACGGTCGCAGCGTCTCGTGACGGGGAAGCGGGAAAGCCAGGTTCACTGAACAACCCGGTTGGTAACTTATCACCTGCAAGGGATTCGCTTCTTGTCCGTGGGAACAACTGCCTCGCTTTGCAAACAGAATATTTTGGGACCCCGTTGCGGTCCTAAGCCAAGGACTACCCGTGTATATCCTTTTTTTAAAAAAAAAAATCATTTCAAGAGTGCTTTTGCTAGAAAGCTTTAAGAACACCCTTTTTTTCCCCCTCTTCTTTTTTTCCCCCCTATTTTGCAGGAATATAGAAAAGAAGAAATCACAATTGTGAATCCCGCAGAGTTTCCTGATCACTCCGTGGTGAAAGAATACTTGGAGCCGATAGTTTTGGGCACTGTTGTCACCCCTAAAGAATATATTGGAGAAATATTAGCTCTTTGCCAGGTTGGTCCGTAAGGTGGTGGGGAGGGTAGTGGCGTGGAGGGGGTAATTTCTGATCACGCTCCGCGGTTGATTAATAAATTTTTATTGAGCTGAGGGGCCCAGGCTGGTGAAAAAACCCTAACCCTCTTTTTTTCCAACCCCACGTAAAATACGTCCCACGTTGGATAATATTCCCAGTCTCCTTTCTGTTCGATTTTCAGCTGGTTTTTAATTTATTACGTCTCTCCCAACATTGGGCCAAAGGTTTATTTATTTTTTTAATCTTAGGTGTTCCTCTTAAGACTGTTGTGTGATTTTTGTCAGGCTCGAAGAGCGGTCCAGAAGGACATGGTGTATATGGATGACCACAGAGTCATGATGGTTTATCTCTTCCCACTGAACGAAATTGTGGTGGATTTCTTCGATGCGCTAAAATCCTTGTCGTCCGGCTATGCCAGGTAAGTTAACTTGGCTATCATGGTTTAAGGCTTCCCACACGTATAAGTTTGAAGCCGGGGGATCCAAGGATTTTGAAGCCGGGAGATCCAAGGTTTTTAAAGCAGGGAGATCCAAGATCTTTGAAGCTGGGGGATCCAAGATTTTTGAAGCTGGGGGATCCAAGGATTTTGAAGCCGGGGGATCCAAGGATTTTAAAGCAGGGAGATCCAGGGATTTTGAAGCCGGGAGATCCAAGGTTTTTAAAGCAGGGAGATCCAAGATTTTTAAAGCTGGGAGATCCAAGATTTTTGAAGCCGGGAGGAGTTTTGATACATCTCCATGTCCATGTATGTACAGGCAGTCCTCAACTTAAAAATTCACTTAGCGGCGGTTCGAAGTTACAACGCGACTGGAAAAAAAAAGACTTACCACCAGGGTTCGCACTTACGACCGTTGAAATTTCTCCGCGGTCACCTGATCCAAATTCAGAGAGGCTTGGCAAACGACTCGTATTTATGACGGGCGCAATGTCCCGAGGTCCCCGCGTGTGTGTGTGTGTGTGTGTGTGTGTGTGTCAGGTGATTCCCCTTTTCCAACCTTCTGCCACGCAAAATCCATTGGGGGAAACCAGTCAGGGAGTGAACTGGTCACTAAGTGACCTGTTGCAAGTCGAGGACTGCCTGCAGGCATCAGAAACTGTCCCTTCCGGAACTCTTGTCTCCCATCTTAGCTGAACTGACCCTCTTCTGTTTTCAGTTTTGACTATGAAGACGCAGGATACCAGCCCGCAGATCTGGTCAAAATGGATATTTTTTTAAACGGAAAATCTGTGGAAGAGCTGATAACTATTGTGCCCAGGTCAGTCAATTGCATGCACGTTCGTTTTTGTTTTCTTTTAAATCAACCGATGAATCAGAATAGAGCTTGGAGGTCATCTAGTCCAACCCCCTGCTCAAGCAGGAGACCCTATCCCATTTCAAATCCTAATAAATATCATTTGAATAAACTGCCCAAGCCACCTATTGATTTCCCATGCGTTCTATTCCCAGAGGTAGAAAAATAACATCTTCATCCTCGGGATTGGAAATTTAAATTGTTACACCCACACCCTCTGAAATATGAATGATAAGTAATGTAAGAAGAATGCTATGAAATTTATTTGGATTGGAGAAGTTATCTATTTTAAGGGCGATTTGCTGGATTTGTTCATCACCTTCAACTGTCTTTCTTTTAGATTCTCGGTTTTGGATACACAAGACATTGTCCCTCTCACAGTTTCAAACTTTCTCTGGGTGTGATTGCGTTTATTTAGCTTTCTCCAAGCTCAAATGGGGGGGGAAAAAATGGCGCTTTCTTTCCTTCGTTTTAATTCGTATTGGGAAGTTTACCATTTGAATACAAGCAGTCCTCGACTTACCACAGTTCATTTAGTGACCGTTCCAAGCGAATGGCACTGAAAAAAAATGTGACTTTAACGACTGTCTTTCACACTTAACAACCATTGCGGCATCGCCACGGTCACACGATCAAAATTCAAATGCCTGGCAGCAGAACTCATACTTATGACGGTCGTAGTGGTCCCGGGATGGCGTGATCCCCTTTGACGACCGTCTGACGAGCAAAATCCGTGGGGAAATCCAGATTCCCTTAACCACCGTGGGACTAACTGAACAAGTGTGTTCTTTCACGTAAGAACCCGGGCAAGAAAAGTCGTCAAAACATAAGAGAGTTCTCGCTTAACGACATACACTTGGGGCTCAGTTGGGGGGGGTGTTGTACGTCGAGGACTGCCCACAATCGCGTCCTACCATCTTCCAGGATATATCCGTAGGGATGAGCGTCGTAGAGCCTGGCAAGATTCTGTCTCTTGTGCGTAAGGCAAATCAAAGAACTGCATCGTTCGTGGGCATCTCCCGACGCCCCATTCCTGATGTCCACTCTCGATGTCCTCTGAGAAAAGACCCAGGACTGACCCGTTCTTACTTCTCTTTCAGTGAGAAAGCCTACTCTGTTGGTAAATCTATGTGCGAGCGATTACGAGACCTGATTCCAAGGCAAATGTTTGAAATAGCTATCCAGGCAGGTCTCGGCAACAAAATCATTGCAAGAGAAACGTAAGTTGTTAGGTTTAACTTGGTTTTATTTTTATTTTTATTTTTTGAACAGGTGGTTTTTTTTTTATTTTTTAACTTGAACATGTCATTTTCCATTAAACAGTGTGTCATCGGGGTACACAAAGCTCTGCTATTACAATCAAAATTTACAGCGTTCATTACGTTGATAATAATGCTCTAATCTTACAATAATAATAATAATCAGCGTTATAACTATTCATTTCTCCTCCTTAACATATCTTCTAATGAAAATGTGATACCGTATTAGATAGGATAATCTTAGCAATATTAATAATCATTGTTTGCATCTCTATCTTGACATATATTCTTTATTTCATTAATCTCCACTTAATTCTCACTTCTATTTTTATTCTCCAACCATAAAATAGCTCACCTGTCATATAATATTCAGGTTTTTTCTTTCTCCTTAACGTGGGTTTTAAAACATTGCCGTACAGCATATTTTTCTTTTCAGTTCTGTTAACATTTTTCTATTAAAGTGGCTACTTGTCCTTGACAACTCACTTAGTGACCATTCTAATTTACAACGGCACCGAAGTGACTCATGACCATTTTTCACACACAACCGTTGCAGCATCCCCGTGGTCAGCGTGATTTTACACACTCGAATGCTTGACAGCTGACTCGCACTTATGACGGCTTGCAGTGTCCCGGGGGTGTGTGTGTGTGTGTCATGCGATCCCCTTTTGTGACCTTCTGACAAGCAAAGTCAAGGGGGGGGGAGCCAGATTCGCCTAACAACCGTGTTGCTCATCTAACAACGGCAGTGATTCACTTAACAAAGGCGACAAGAAAAGTCGTAAAATGGAGCAAAATCCAGTTAACAAATTTCTCACTTGGCATCATGAACTTTGGGCTCAATTTTGGTCATAAGTCAAGGCCTACCTGTATAATCCTGGTTTCTTAAGTGGGTGTTTCAGACTGGGAATTAATTAAATTGGCCTTTAAGGAAATGTAACCCTTCAAGAAGTAGCTGGAGTATATAGTTAGTCCTCAACTTACAACAACTCATTTAGTGACTGATTATATTATATATACTATATCCAATTATATGAGTGGTGCAATAGCCTAGAGGTGGAGCTCTCACAATCAGGAGGCTGTGAGTTCGATCCTAGGTAGAGGTAGATATTTTTTTCCTCTGGGCACAATGAATAGTTGTCTACTGTGAATTCCATGTAGGCGTCAGGAAGGGCATCCAGCCGATAAATGCTCAGCTCCATTCAGTCGCCCCAATTCCAACCCAATGCAACAGGTCATTAAAAGAAAAACAAAAAATTCAATTATATTGTTTTCCAGTAGCATGAAAATGGAAACTTTCAATAAACTAGAAAACAAAAGTAGAGGAAATATTAATTTTTAAGTTAAGTAGCTGCTCCATGCCAAAGAGCATTATCCATTTGATTTGATTTCTTAGACTTTCCTGTTGCAAAGGCAGCATATAGAGGTTTAAAAGAACAGAATTTGCAATGATTCACTGCTTCAGAACTTCAAATTATAGAAGACTTTGTATTATCCTTTTAAAATGCAACTCGCTTCACTTTATTTCCCAGGGTGAAAGCTTTTAGAAAAGATGTCCTGGCAAAATGTGTAAGTATTTTTCCCTCCTGTTTTCACGAGTCTTAAGTTTAGTATTTCCTTTTTTTAAAAAAAAAAACTTAAGGTAAATTAGCCACTCTCCCCACCCGCCCCCCCCCAGTAAGATTTTATCCACTTCATTTAAAGTTTGATCCTGGGTTAAATTCACCGGGAGCAATTGATAGAATTCTCACGGTTTTTAACTTGCTTTTTATTATTTAGGATAATAGCAATGCAGGGGGGGAAAAGTATCAACACTGATACTCTGATATTCTTCTGGTTGCTATTGTGAATTATTAATCTTGGAATGAGGGGCCCTTGTCGCTCTCTGAGCTTGGTGGTTTTCTTGCAGACGTTTCATCACCCAACTAGATAACATCATCAGTGCTAGAACAGAGTGGGGTTTCCTTCTGCTGTTCTCTTCTAAAGCTGATGATGTTCCCTAGCTGGGTCGTGAAATGTCTGCAAGAAAACCACCAAGCTCCAAGGACCCCCTCATTTCAACCCCGAGCTACAAATATTCTCCTTTATCGCTTTTAACCCAGAAACATTTTTATTTATTTTCATTTATTTCTTTTGGTTTAACAGTACGGGGGCGACATTACAAGGAAAATGAAACTTTTGAAGAGGCAAGCCGAAGGGAAGAAGAAGATGCGGAGAATTGGCAACGTAGAGGTGCCCAAGGATGCCTTCATCAAAGTTCTCAAGAAGCAGCTTGACAGATAGCTTCCAGATGTTGCTTCCAGCCGTTTGCAAAAACCTAAAATAAGAGTTTAGCATCCGAGACCCGTTACGGCCAATTTTGGATGGCATCTCTTAGAACCGTAGCCTTGGGCCTTTGAGGTGCCCATTCCGTCTTTTTCCATCATTACAATCCCAGGTCTTTTGACACTTGCAAGCCCTTGGCTACTACTCGAGGTAAATAAACCTGGCATACAAATTACAGGTATCCTCCTCACCTGATTGGGGATGCTGCAGAGATATGTAAAAATCGTTCAGTCACCTTTTTCCGGTGCCGTTGTAACTTTGAACGGTCACTAAATGAACTGTTGTAACTCGGGGACTACCTGTTTCGGATCTTTGGTGCGAACTCTTCTTAAGCCTTTTTCAAAACTACTTAAATCTTAACGTGGAGTATAAATTGAATGATCCGCTTTACAGCACGTTGCCTTCTGATCCATTTGGATGCCGTTTGTATACATTTTAAGAATCCGCAGCGACAAAATTCTGGAGCTGGAGTTTATTTTCCCAGCAGAGGAGAAATACAAGAGAGTGTTTTTCAAACTTGGCCATATCTTAAAAGTGACCGAGTGGTTTCTGTGTTTTCTCAACTTACAAATGTGTGGGCTTCAACTCCCAGAATTCCTCGTACGGGCTGGGGAAATCTGGGAGTTGAAGTCCACAAAATTTTCAAAAGTTGCACAAGGTTGAGAAACAATGGTTTAAACAATGGCGTTGCTTCAGGGGAGAGGAAATGATGGTGTTATTCACACAGATTTCTTGCTGCTTTCTCCACTCTTTAATTCCCACAACTTTTTGAAGAACTGGGTGGAAAATACCAAGAGTAAGACTTTGACCCAAAGCCCTCCGGAAATTGGGAGGTTGCATCATCGGCAGTTTCTTCAGCTTTAATCTCAAATGCGGGAAACCAAAACCAGAAAATTCCCATTACAGTGAAGGAAGTATTCGCAAAGAATCCTTCTACACCTCAGGAAAAATGAAAAACGCTTGAAAAATGCAGGGCAACCACAGCAGAGAGCAATAACATGCCTCTTTACTTTAGCTAAAATCATAAGGAGCATGGCTTAGGAAATTTGAACAGTTGCAATGGCATTCAAAACTCCACTGCCCGTTTCTAGCAAGAATAACATGCAAAACAGCTCAAACTATCTACCACCATCACCACCACCTCACCCTTCAAATGAATGTTGTAGCAGAAATAAGTATCCATTTAAGATATATTTAAGAGGGGGGGGGGGAGAAAGAAGAAAAGAGGAAGAGGAGAGGTAAAGAAAAATGGGAAAAGAGGAAAAGGAAAGGGGGAGGGAGGGAAAAAAAGAAGGGGGGAAGAAAAAGGGAAAAAGAAAGTAAAGGAAAAAAGGAAGTAAAATAGATGTAATCGTAACCTACTGTTCTACAGAGATGAGCCTGGATTTATTTAAAATTACTACAATCTCATTAAACTATTGCTATTAAGGGCAGAGCCCAGTCATTCCCAGCATGACTGCACTGGCCAAGCTACTTTTATTTTTAAAACAATGCTCAAGTTATCAGATGTATTGTATTTATTGAATGGCCAAAAGGCCATCATAAAAATTGTTTCATTCTGTTTTCAGCGTGTTTTTAGACTTGCTTCTAATGTTTGTGCATTTCACAGGTCAAAATGGCAAGAGAGCCAGTTTGATGTAGTGGTTAAAGCAACATACTAGAAACCAGGAGGCTGTGAGTTCTAGTCCCACCTTAGCCATGAAAACCAGCTGGGCGACCCTGGGCCGGTCACACTTTCAGTCCAACTTGCCTCGCAGGGTGGTTATTGTTGTGGGTAAGAAGGTGTGTGTGTGTGTGTGGACATGTTTGCCATCTTGCGTTATTTGTAAAAAGAATAAAGATGGGATACAAATAAATAAATAATGGTGTGGATGGGTTTTTTTGCAATAGGCTACAGTCTTTGTGCATTTCATGAGTCAGAGTATCTGGGAACCCTGTTTTCATGCCCCCATCGGAGCCTGAATCTGTAGGGGAAGACAAGCTGGAACTGGAGCCGACAGAGAGGGAGGGGGTGACTTCGTTGGCTTCAGAGGAAAATGGGGAGGAGCAGGCTCAGTCAGCCAGGGCCTTTCGGGATTAGGATGACTTCTAGGAACAGGGGCCAGATGACCAAGAGAGGCTAAGCAGTGAACATGAGAGCACAGGCGATGAGCAGGGACCGCCCCTCCTGATCCGCAAGCACGGAGAGTGGAGAGAAGGCGAGAACAGCGCAGGCTGACCCAGCTACTCGGGAGGAGAGCGCCCCGCCCCTCTTCACAAGGGACACCTGGGGAATGAGGCTTAAGGAGATGTTGTGGGGAGGGGCATTTGTCGGGAACAAACACTGAATTCATGGAGTGTTGAGTGCCGATGTTTGAACTTTCCTGAATTCCTTGCATTCTTTCTGGATTTCTGGATACTTGCCTTGCTCTTTTGATTCCTGGACTTGCCCTGCTGGATTTCTTGCTTTGCAGCCATGGTGCTCACAGCATTGGGCTGGATTGTTTGCAGCCAAAGGCTGTTTGAGGTGTGGGTCTGGGTGTGTCATCATTTTGCTCTGGGACTTGCCAGAAACATGGGAGCGTTTAGGGAAATTTGGAGCAATAAAGGGGCGGTTTGAACTGCCAGCTACCTGTGTTACCTCAGGTCATTACACCTTGCCATTGCCATTGTGGTCCGATGCAGCTCAGAAGTCACCAAGGAAGCTTCATACACCAAACTTCTCACCCAGTTTTGTCATTAAATAGTTGAAATTCCTGACATCATCAGGCTCATCCCAGTCCACAAACTTTCCTCTTTCTTATCACCACCGCAGGTGACAATACTATTCCTCGGATCTTACCTTGTTCTACCGTCACATCATAATAGACACAATACTCTTCCCAGCCGTTGCAATGGATCAGCTCAGTAGGTTTGCAAGTCGGATCCTGTGAGATGCATCCAGGACATTTCATTCCATTTGGGCGGATCCCGAGTTTGGGCACTTGAGAAATGGGGGAAACAAGCAGACATGATCACATCGCCATCCCATCTTCTCAGCCCCTAGGAACTTCCCCCTCTTAAATCTGTGCTCTGACATCTTGGAATTCTAAATAAAAATGAAGGGTTAGCTAGAGTTTGTCTCATACAAACAGGTAGTCCGCACTTAATGACCAGAATTGGGATAGGCAACTTTGTCATTAAGTAAACATGGTGTCAATCCTGAAGCTGACCTGCCCAAAGCCATTGTGAAGCTTCAGTGTTGCCACACTGGAGATGAGGGGTAGGGAGGGGGGAATATAGATAGCTGGGGTTTTGTAGCCAAAACAAAATATTTTCTCTTGGGAACCAAGGACGTTCCCACAAGTGGTTGGAGAGAGGAGGAGTGAAGTTACCAGGCAACCAGACAGAACCCTGATTGGGTCATGTGACTGATCGTTTGGGGAAGAGAAAAAACTTTTACTTTTAATTAGGTGAAAACCATGGGAAGCTTCAGATTTGGTTTTCACCAGAACTGTGCCAATATGATATGTCTAATAAAACTATTCTTTGAGGAATCTACTGGCCTCGGAGTTTTGCTTGCTATGGATTTCTTGGAACTCTGACACATGGTTGTTAAGCAAGACATCATGTGACCATGACAGATGCATGAACTCACTTCCTCCACAGTGCTTAAGTGAATCAACCACTATCATTAAATGAGACATTTAGGTGACCACAACTAATGATTTCACTGCCAGCTTCTCCGTTGATTCTCCTTATCCTAAATGTCCACCAGTTGGGAAGCACCTAAATTTTGATCACATGACTGGGGGGGGGAATGCTGTGATGGGCGTAAGCCATAAAGTAACTTTCTCAGGGCAGACATAATTTGAAGCCGTCGTTAAAACCGGGCAGTCATTAAGCAAGAATTACCTGTAATGCGCTGTGAGAATAACTTTGAAAGACAGAAGAAAAAAAACCACAGCTGAAACAACAGTCTGACAAGAGACATCTGAGTCTAAAGCATGACTGGGAGCAGAGAAAGTATCTCAGAATTGACCCTTCCCAGTTCTCTGGGAATGGAGAAGCAGGGAAATGGGGAAGCATTTTCAGGTTTGGAATAGCGCTGTAATAGCAATAGCAATTAGACTTATATACCGCTTTACAGTGCTTTACATCCCTCTCTAAGCGGTTTACAGAGTCAGCCTATTGCCCCACCACAACAATTTGGGTCCTCATTTTACCCACCTCGGAAAGGACGGAAGGCTGAGTCAACCTGGAGCCTGGTGAGATTCGAACTGCCAAATTGCAGGCAGCCGGCAGTCAGCAGAGGTAGCCTGCAGTACTGCAGTCTAACCACTGGGCCACCGCGGCTGATAGATTGGGAGACTGGCGCTTACGTGTCACGGTTCCGCTATTGCAAAGGTCCTTGCGACAACACTTTGCGGCACTCCGCTTGCGTCTCGAAGGGAGGGTGAAACTCATTGGCGATGGAACACAATGCTTGACTTTGCTGCAGCCTTTGTAAGTGGCGAGCCACACCTCATTTCCTGTGCAGTGAGAAGAGTGGCAGTCAAGACAGGGGTCAGCAGAGTCCGATTCTTGCCACAGGAAAACCCACTCAGGGATTGGAAGGGGAAAAGACATACCAGAGTGAGCTCCAGTTAGCCCTGACGTCATGAAAAGGGTTAATTGAGTGGGGTGGCGAGGAGCAGCCTCGCCAGTTTTGCCGCTGTTTCATAATAGCCTATTATGTGAGCCATTTGTGATTTATGTGCCCATAATAGAGAGCCAATTTGATGTAGTGGTTAAACATTGGGTTGGAAACTGGGATATGGTGAGTTCTAATTCCACCTAAGGCACAAAGCCAGCTGGGTGATCTTGGGCTGGTCGCTTTCTCCCAGCCTCAAAAAAGGTGGCAATGACAAACCATTTCCACAAAAACCTGGCCAAGAAAACTGCAGAAACTTGTCTAAGCAGACTCCGGGAGTTTAAGACTGCCTCAAAAGCACGCACAAAATAAAACCCATAATATATTCTCAAAGTTCCAAATGCACCACCGGGATCCAAAAAGTGGTTGCAGGCATTATTCCTCTTACCAATGTTTGAGTTGCAAACTTGCTCCGATATGAACAAGCTGCCTGCACTTCCCACCAAGAATATCCTGGAGGTTGGATGAAGGTTAGTTTACAGCATGCCACATGCGTACACTTGGTTGGACTTGCAAACAAAATGGGCTTACAAAAGGCCTTTTAGAACATCACTCGTTTGTACGTAGAGCAGTATCCGCATTCCTAAATGGCCCTTGACTTTAATCTACTTCCTCAAATTCACTTCAACCCAGAATCAAAGATGCTTTTTTCAGGAGGCAACCGGACTTTTGGGTTTTTCTTTGAAGACGTTTCGCTTCTCATCCAAGAAGCTTCTTCAGCTCTGACTGGATGGTCCTTCTTCAGCTCATGGATGAGAAGCGAAACATCTTCAAAGGAATAGAATAGAATAGAATAGAATAGAATAGAATAGAATAGAATAGAATAGAATAGAATGTAGTGTAAAGTAGAGTGGAGTGGAGTAGAATAGAATAGAATAGAATAGAATAGAATAGAATAGAATAGAATAGAATAGAATAGAATAGAATAGAATA
>JANHFL010039888.1:0-14611 GCA_032468155.1 Oxyrhabdium leporinum
GCATCTGTTGATCTGCAGCGCTGTTCTGTTGCCGTTCTCAGTCACTTATCAGCTGGTCCGCCGTGCTGCAATGCTCTACCACCGCTGACAGCCTCCAGTTCCACTGACATTCTACCATCAATTTCCACACCACTCTCTGCATTGGTCTCATGATCTACTTTGCTGTGCTGCCCTTTGCTGCTGGCTCTCCTTTCTGTTGTGCTGCCTCTGCTCTTTGCTCCTCAGACACATGGCTCCCATTTGCACTGCATCTCCCAGCAAACAGGACCACCAGGATGGCCTACAGTAAGCTTGCCACTTGTTGTCTCTCTACAGCAGTTCTCCTCCTCCTCCTCCTCCTCCTCCTCCCTGCTCCTATCTCTCACCAGCTCTCCTTTTTGTTCTCTGCCAGTTGTTGCTTTGCCCTCAGTCAGCCCACCTCTCTGCAACATGGATTATTTGCCTCCCTGCTCCACAGCTGGCCCCATTCGCTCACTGGCTCGCATCCTTGTTCTCCACCAGTTCACTCTATTTTGAATGGATAGAGTCAAAGCCTTTTAAAGTTGGAGATCAGATATACCCATCTACCCATTTTTACAGTCCTTATATCCCACAAAGAAACTAGGACAAAAATTCATAGGTTGGTTCCCAATCACACATGTTATAAACTCAGTTACAGTAGAGCTCCAGCTGCCAAAAACACTAAGACAAGTACACCCGGTGTTCCATTGTAATCTTCTGAAACCAGAAAGAACCTCTCCCATTAGACCTAAGGCAGCAACCCCACCACAACCTACTATGGTTGAGGGTGAATATCATTTTGAGATTAAAGAGATACTTGATTCCAGAAAACATCATGGAACAACCCAATACCTAGTGGCCTGGAAAAACCTTCCCTCATCTGAAAATGAGTGGGTGCATAAGAACCATACTAGAGCCCCAAGGTTGCTGAAATGTTTCCAAGTGCAATACCTGGATAAAACTAACTAATCATTTATATTTTCTTCCTCCCATTCCTTTCTTGTCTCTTCCAGGTGTAGTTCTCTTTTTCCTAGGGGGCCAGCATGTCAGGTCCCCTATTGGGTACTGCATTCCTATAGGGAGGCCTGGATGCCAGTTTACGTCCTGGGACAGACTTTTGCAGTGGTCGGGGGGCATAATTTTGGCTTCTGCATTGTCATCAGTGTGTGTGTGGTGTTTGCTTCTAATTGGGATCCCTTATTGTTTAGCCAGGGGTGTTCTGGATCTGAAAGTTCTGCCCAGAAGTACCAATTTGGTATCAGTGAGGCTTTCAGTCTATATCTTAGTGTTTCCAAGACCCTGTATTCAAAAGTACTGAGTTCTGGCCAAATTGTTTCTCCTGCCTCATCTCTGAATGAAGCTCACTCTTTACATAATTGACATGCATGATTTTTCTTTATCCCTGCCTGGAAGGGCAATTTCTTCCCATCCCAAGCTTTTAATAGTCTCCCTAGGGAGGACTCCAGTGGGACTTTTGAGTCAGAGTTTCTCATTATTTCAGGCAATACTCCAATCTAGTTCCTTTTACATGTTGTGAGAACTTTAACCTAGATCTCCCACTATTGCAGACTGACTTTTATGAAATATTGCCCTGGCAAGGCAATATTTCAGCCCTAGCCCCTGGCAAGGCAATGTTTCAGTCCCTGCCCTTTTGCGACTTTTCAGACCTAGAGGGTCTGGGAGACTCTGGCTGATTTTTGCAGAGTTTGAGCTCATCCTTGGAGAGTAAGGCTTTGCACAGTGATTTCAGGTGTGTTGCCCCCAGATATGAATATCTCATTCATGCTCCACTTCTCTTTCATACCATTTCCCTTTTCTTTACAGAAGGTCCCACACTCCGGCTAACCCCCCTTGCTTTATAGGATCTGTCAGTCACGGAGTGACTAGGAAAAGTGCAGAGGAGATGAGATTCATCTGTGTCAGAGAAAGGTAGATTTCTTTCAATTTGTACACACCTTCCACACTCATTCTCCTCCCTGTAAGATAGTAAATTTAATGGTACTCACCTTCCTTTCAAGCAGCCGTTGAGCGCAAGCCTCACAACTCCCTTTGCCACCTGATTCTGGCTGGTAGAGTCCAGGGAAGCCATCCACAGATGAAAAGAATCTGTTGCCAGCTAGGTGAAGGCTTACTCAAACCTGGTCCAATGGTCAGGTGAGCTGGAAGTCCCTTCGTGGTCGCCAAATTGAAATAAATTGGCTCAAGTTCCCAGTTGGGAAAGACCAGAGCATCATTAAAGTAAATTAAATTTAAAAAGGAAGCCAGCTTCTAGAAAATAATGTTGTCTATATTGGCAAGGACAGAAATGACTTCAGCAATTGATTTTGTGCCAGCTGACCAATGGGTTCAGTAAGTAGAAGGATTTTTATACATTTCAGGCATTTTGCAATTTTGAGGCTTGAGTTTAGAGTGTCTTTTGTCATTTAATCTATTTGGTGTTCATCTGGGGTCGTAACTGACCCCACCCACATAGGGTAGGATGAGACTAACCTTAAGTGTTTGCTTAATCCTCTCAGTTTGATTTAATTGGTTTTGTCTTGGTTCTATTGTGTTACTTATTTGGAGGTGGCTGGTGTAGCACTTCCTCAGTGAATGGGGAAGTTGCTGTTTTATGAATGAAATGTTGTTGCTACTTAGTTTTATTCAGGATGCTTTCCTGGGGCAATTTCTAGACACAGAAGTGGAGATTGCTCTCCTGTTTATCAGTGAATTTCTTTCCCTTTTTATTTTGGGCTATTGCTGGGGCTAGGAAAGGGGAAAGAAAAGGGAAGAAAAGAGAAGACACAAGACCACAAAATCATTTATCTTTAAGCACATGCTTACAACTGGCTTGGTTATAAATGTTTACATGTTTAACACTCTCTTGTCTTTGAAACAGTACCATAATATTTTTAAAAGCATTTTGAGTGTAGATGCCCAGTTTATTAGATATTTTTACAAGGGTTAAATTGTACAACATACATAGTGTTGTAATGATAATTCATTGATACCTTGTTTTAGATCAAAGAAATCTAAAACAATTTTAGCTTCAAAGAAACTATTGTGCAGTCATTTTTGGCAACATTTACGTCCTTTTGCAATTCTGGTATGCAAACTTGAGCTATTTGCAAACTTGAGCTATTTGTAAAACTAATACAAATAAATAACTAAAATAAACTTTGTAAGAAGCTGTGTGTATGTGTGCGTATACATATATACATATGTAGACACACATATGTAGACATAAAATGTGCAGTCTCAAATAAGTTATTCTGAAGCAATCTCTCATTTCTGAGTTTGTATTCCATTGCCCTCTGCTGGATTAAATATAGCAGCACAAACTTCCTGGAAAAAAATACTGATAATAAAATCTAAAGTGGCTCTTTCCCATTAAAGAGAATGCAATTGTTTGTGGGAATATGATGAAACTGTGAACATTCTTACTATTAACAGACGAAATGCTCTTTACAGTGGTCCAAAATTTGCTTAGATTCTTAGCCTAACCCATACTAGATTATTTAATTTTTCTTTCATATTTGCAGAATAATTTCATAATCTGGAATCAGAATTATTTACCCCCTTTTGAGTAGAAAAAAATGAAAAAAAAGATGTGCCAAAAGCTGAAAGATTTATTCCTTGTTTTGGTATGTAGTTTCAAAAATGTTAATTTATTCTAGTTCATGATAATTCAATTATCTCAATACTAAATATTATTTTTTGTTTAAAGATCCCATTATTTCTTATAATATAGTAAACAACAACAGATTTTCTCATGTGGTGCTTTTTAGATCTGTTGGCTATAATTTCTGTCACCTCTATCAGTCTGACCACTGGGCAATGCATCTGTCTGTCAGAGCTAGAAGGCACCAGAGAAGTTTGACATAGCGCTCTGTTTCAAAGAAAGATACTTGCATGTTATTTATCTCCATTGCTACCATTGGGGAAATAATTAATTAAGGCAAGATAAAGAGCAATGCAGTTGCAAAACCATATATGGGATTATTATGCCCCTTCTGCAAATATTAAATACACTATCTTTTTTAAAAAAATTCTTGTAGATTTACTTTTCTAAATTGTATTATTTTATGTTTTGGTTCTATTTCCTCCACTTTCTTTTCTGCCCATGGTCAATATTTTAGGACCACTTTTTGAGTATGTCCATGCTATTAGAATGAGCAAGGTCACAGCAAGTTTAAGAAATAAAGGGTACAGCAAAGGGCTATTGATAAGATGATGTGACATGATGAACATGACCGCTGATATTGTTGCCATTATGGAACATAGAGCACTGCCAACACTATTGTATATGACTCCTGGAATGGGAAGTGAAATCCTTAATCCATAAATAAGTTACCAATCCTTCTAGAAGAACTTAGAAAGGATCTTGGAATTGTCGAGACTCAATAGTGCAAGAAAATACACAAAGCTTCTATTTCTACCATACATATCAATCACTTTTCTCTGTCAGGTCCCATAGTTCTTTATTGGGGCACTGCCATTCTGGGGGGAGAGGGAGGCTTGGAGGGGATTCTTTCCATGGGGTTTCATTTACTTTGCTTTGCTGTATCTTGTGAGAAATAGGGAGGGGGAAGGAATGTGCCTCGGGTCATTGTAGGAAGGGGGAGAAGAATATGCTTTGAGCCATTTGCTTTATCTCACCACTGGAGAAAGTGAAACCAAAGTGCCTGGGAGTTTAAAGTTATCACCTTTTCTGCCCAACGTTCTCAAAACATCTTTGCACCTTGGGATTGGCTCGATGTTGAACTAGACATTGGGAAGGGCTTTGCTTGTAACAGTTTAACCTAATCAATAAAAGTTCCTTTTGAAATGATAATCATTTCAAGAGTTCTGCTTTCCTGAGAAGACTGGAGAGGCAGGACCTTACACTTTCAATGTATTGATTGTAAGGTAGATAACCTTTAATCATCAGTCTCATGAGTATAGACAAAGTACCTCTATTATTAAAAATACATGTTTCATTCAAGCTAATTTATCCATCTGACTTCTACAGGCTCTTCTATATACAACAGTGGTATGCTGACATTCTGTGTTTCCAGAATGCCATAGGTCTTCTGATATTGTTCATATGCTGAGCCAATTAATGTTATAAATTCAGCAATTCTGGTGCTGCTATAGAGAAAATGCAATGAAGACAGATTTGTTGAGTTTCACCTACAGTTACAAGATTGATAGCTCTCCATTGGCAGGAACTCTTGGGGGTTTCCCCACTCCTCCTGAAGCTAAGCATCATGGGGTTTTGCCATAATTCCCCCCCATTGCTTGTTTTATGGACATTATTTTATTTGCCTGTTTGTTTGTAAAATTACAAACTTTAAAAGATAAAAACTATATAAAAACTAAAAAAGACAAAATACTGTGAAGATCCAAATACTGTGCCCCAGTTAAAAGATGGTGAGGGAAGGAGTAGGATGGGGGAGGGGGAATCTACTGTCAATCTATCAACCACCTCCACTGTGATACTCCCCTATTGGAGCCCCAGTCTAACTGGCAGGCCCAGGTCTTCAGGCTTGTTACGGAAGGTCAGGAGAATTGGGGCAAACCTCACAACAGGAGGCAAGAGGTACGATAGCAGAGAAGCCCTACTCCAGGACTCCTCCAGCTGGAATTCTTAGAGCATGCCTCTTCTGCTGGCACAAATGGGGTGGGCCAATCCCATTGGGATGAGACAGTCCCTCAAATAGCCTGGACACATGCCATGTAAGTATTTAAAGGTTATTACCAATGCCTTGAATTATACCTGGAAACACACCAGCAGCTAATACAGCTTGTGGAGCAGTGGTGTTACATAGGCCACTCTTGGAGCCACAAGAACAGCCCGTGCTACTGCACTCTGCATTAATGGTAGCTTCCAAAAGCTTTTCAAGCCCTGTATAGCCCTATATAGAGCGCATTCTAAATCCTTGCACTATGGCTATATTTTGATTTATATTTTTGTTTACTTTTTCCTTGCATAAAAAATAACAGGGTACTGATGGCCCTCAACTTATGATTAGTCACAATTTATTAAGGGATCCCAAAAAAGCTACTTACGACCAGATTCAAAGTTCTAAAGGCCTCTGCCCTTCCCTCATGTGACTGTATTTTGGGCACTTAGCAAATGCCCACATTTATGGTCATTTGCAGCATCCCATAGTTTGTTTTATTACAGTTTTTCTGGAAAGTGGCATTTACTTCAGTTTCCAGCAAAAAAAACAAACCAAAACAAAAAAAAACTCCCTATGTCATGCACTGGGTTTGCTTTCTGACCACTGCAAAAAAGGCCATAAAACTGGGCATGGTCATATGATGTCCTGCTTAATTACCACCATAACTTATACAGTACAAGCACAAATATTCTACAAGTAGGTTAATCTTGTGGGTTGAAATTTAAAGGATTTAGTATGTAAACAGTCTCTAGATATGATCCCTTAATCAAATTACAAAAGGATGGGGCTTGCAATGTGAGCAGCACATGTGATGAAATGCTACAGAGACGGTTATTGTAAAGAACATTAAGAATGTTACTTACTATAACGAATTAATGTAAAGAAATTAGTTTTACACATATGATAAAAGTCATTGGCAAAAGATATAATTTTTCTGAACTTACTTCATCAGTAAGTTTGACTTTACTCCTGACTATGGAGCAATTACAGTTTTTTAAAATCGGATCTCTCTCACTCTCTCTCTCTCTCTCTCTCTCTCTCTCTCCCCCCCCCCCCCAAGGAATAGAAGTATTCTTAATCAGGCTACAGGACATCCCAGGAAAGTGATCTGATAAAATCCTACTAGGTTCTTTCTTTATGTTGATATATCAGCAATCTCTCTGTTCCTCTATAAATGGAAGGCTGGAGTATTAAATGTGTACATGCGTGTGTGTGCACATTAACAGATTATGCATCTTAAAACAACTTGGCCTATCTACATTTTATCACATGAAAATAGTGTGATATGTTCATCTTGCAAACCATTTTCCTAAAACCACCTAGGTCTCCATGGCAATGCTGTTGCATGCTGTATCTTTTTCAGAATATCTCCTGTTTGTGGGTCTTGTTGCAATAAAAAAAAAATACTTTGCCCCCAAGACTCATTGAAATGCACCTCATTTTTCCAATACGCACCTGAACTTTGCTGTATTTTATTCCTTCTGTATTTGAACTTTCTTGTAATGTAAAAGCTGATTCCATTATAACCAGTTGCAAATTAGTTTTTTTTTCACCCTGATTGTTCAAGTGTATATTAATAAACTCATGGCAATAATGTTATAATCTAATATTCAGGCACTTCATCTTTTAATTACCAAGCTTTAAATTAATCCAATTATTCTGATTCATTTATTGTTTTGTGATTCCATGATAGCTTTAAGATTTTTCACGTTTTGTTCATTAGAAAGGCTATTGTAAAATACTCAAGATAAACAAAAAGCATGTAAGATAAATAAATAAATTGCTTATGAAGTTGTTTTGTAGGGAAGGATGGTTTTAATGGCATTTTCAGCATGCAAACATCCTACCTCAGGCATGGAATTTCATCAAAATGATTCTATATTCCATTATTCTTATAAATGTTTTTTACATTTCTTTTTATTATGCATTAGAGGTATTCTAGGTATTCCAAACAGTAAAGGTGAAATATATTAGAAATTCCACATTATTTGTTCTATAACATAAAAGTGCTGTAAGAACTGTGTTCATATGTTTAAATATGCATGTTTAGGTGTGCATTAAATATGTATGCATGACTGAAATATACATTTCGGTCAGTGTTGATTGGGAACAAGAGATCCAGCCCTTGGCCCCTGCTTTGCGGGCTCCTACTGGAGTCAGACTTCTCTCTGCTCCTGGTTATTAGCTACATAAAACCACTGGGTGAGATCATCCATCACAATGGGATGAAATATCATCAGTATTCTGATGATACTCAGCCGTATATCTCTGCCCATGATTCTCCTGGATTTGTGATTCCTGCTCAAGGAATTGACGGCAGAGATTGTGACTGATGTACCAGGCATGAACATTCCTGGGCCAACATGCCCTTCTTACAATTACCTATGCCCTGATCACCTCTCATTTGGGCTACAAGGCGCTGACTTTGAAGAATATATGGAAGCTTTGGTTGGCTCAAAATGCAGCAGCCCACACAGTTTTGCCCAGATTTGTACTTGTATCATCACTTTTGCGGGAGCTGCATTGGTTGCTTTTGATTCAATTGAAGGTGCTGGTTAACACCTTTAAAGCCCTACATAACTTTGGGGACAATGTATTTAAAGGACCATCTCTCTCCAATTATATTTACCCAGCCCACAGAGCAGGAAGGCAGGGAATGTTGCACATCCCACTTATTAGGGGAGTACATCTGGTGAGACCAGAAAAAGGGCTTTCTCTGTGATGGCTCCCTTCTGTGGAATATTTTCCCAGAAACAAGATTGTCACCCACCTCAATACTTCCCAAAATGTCCTGAAAGACATGATTCTGTCAGCAGGCTTGGAAACACCTGTTGTATGGAACTGATCAAGTGATTGCTTTGACTGTGTTTGTCACTGTCATGGGAGGGGGGATGGAGATCGGGGGGGTGGGGGTTAAAGTTTTTACTGTCAGCATTCCATCTAAGTTCCAATAAATAACTCAGCACTCAGATAATAATTAATCCAAGTAAGAGTTTATTAAAGAAAACATGTTGGCACATCTGGGAAAAAAGATGACAACGCCCACCTAATTGCAAAGGCTTCTTTCTCCCATAGACATATGCACACAGTAACAACTGGCATTTAACATTTCTTTGCATAAGAACAGCAGCTACCGCTATGTCACTAGCATCTGCTTGGACCACAAATGGTTTCTCAGGGTCAGGATGCTGAAGAATAGGTACCTCTGCAAATAGTCTCTTTAATTTCTCGAATGATTTTTAACAGTTCACATCCCAATGTAAAGGCTGTGAGGGTTTGGGCTTCCCAGGAGCCAGACCAGTCCTCAATAACTCCGTGAAAGGAAGGGCTACTTCTGCAAACCCTGGGATAAATTGTTGATAAAAATTTGCAAATCCCAAAAAGCTTTGCAATTGCTTCTGGGTTTTGGAGGCTTGCCAATCTAACACAGCCTTAACTTTTCCAGGATCCATCTCAGTTCCCTCATTTGTAATCCTATATACCAAATAATCCAAAGCTTCCTTATGGAATTCACATTTTGAAAGCTTCACATAAAGCTTGGCGTCCAACAATTTCTTCAGCACCTGTCTCACTAGATTTACATGCTCTTGCATTGTCTCAGAATATATTAAAATATCGTCCAAATAAACTAGCACTCCCTTATATAAATGTTCATGGAGTACTTCATGTATTAATTGCATAAATATAGCAGGTGCCCCTTGTAATCCAAACGGCATAACTTTAAACTAGAATTGTCCCAAAGGACAGTTAAATGCCGTCTTCCACTCATCTCCTTCTTGGATGCGTATCCGGTAATACGCCTCTCTTAAATCCAACTTGGTGAACACTCTTCCTTTGCACAAATGGTTCAGCAAGTCTTTAATGAGAGGGAGGGGGTAATTATTCTGCACACACACCTTGTTCAGGCCCCTAAAATCAATGCAGAGCCTCAGCTCACCCCCCTTTTTTTCTTTGAACAGCACAGGAGCCACCACTTTAGATTTCGCAGGCTCGATAAATCCATGGGCTAAATTGCTGTCAACGTACTTGCGCAATTCCGTCATCTCCACCGGAGTCATGGAATACAGTTTCGGTTTTGGCAAAACGGCTCCTGGCTGAATTTCTATTGCACAGGCCGTATCCCTATGGGGCAGAAGAATGTTACACTTCCCTTCGCTAAAAACGTCTGAAAGTTCTCGATACTCTTTTGGAATATGTTGCTCTCCTGGTAGTTTGTCTCTGGCTATTGATGCTTTAGCCGTAACCGCCGGCATCTTCTGCTCAAAAGGAGGAGGCGTTTCTTCACTTTTCAGTGGAGGGGGAGGCAATGGCCCCAATTCTATCCTGATCTTCCGAAATCCATCCTCCCATCTTATTGATGGAACCCATTTATCCAGCCAGGATAATCCCTATATCACCAACTCAGCCATCTTCGGAGCTATGATAAACCTGATAAGTTCCCGATGATCTCCCAACCCCATCTTAACTAATTCTGTGACTTTCATTGCGGAACACCCCCGATTAGGGACCCATCTATTTGCCGGAACTTAATGGGGTTTTTCAATAATATAGTCTTTATCCCCAACCGTTTGACTAAGGGGTCCCCAATCAGGCATCTGGTACACCCCGTGTCTATTATTGCCTCCAATTCTCTGCTTTCCCCTGAACTCGGGATGGTTACTTTGATTTTTACAGAAAAAGGGGGAATCTCTCCACTTACCATCGGATCGTCCTCTCCGTCGCTAACCTCTGGAGTTGCTTCCACCAGCCCTGTGATGTCATCTTTATCCAATGGAGGTGAATCTATCACTCTCCATGCTGCTTTTGCTTTCACTTCATCCGGAGGCTTCTTTGGAGGGACCTTTCTTCTAACTGTCCCCCCTGATTGGCGTATGGGCATGGGAGCTAGACCTTCCGCAGCTCGATGGCCTGGCTGGCCAGAGCAAAAACAACTCAGGGTTGCATCAGGCTTCCGAGCAAAACCCCCAGGGGTCCCCAGTCTTGGTGGGGTGTTTTTAGGCCAAGTCTTCTTAAGGGGCTGTACTGGAGGCAGCATTCTCCCCTTCGGGGACAGATTACGATCCATCACACACGTGATTCTGTACCAATCTTGCAACCTCTCAGGCATCCCCCTGATGTTGCATGCTTTTTTCACTTCAGGATCAATTGCTTCCTTGAAGTAATGCAGGACTACACGTTTGGGCCAATCTCTCAAATAGATGGAAACCTTTCTAAAGTCCCACACAAAGTCTTTCATGGGTCTCCTTCCCTGCTTTATTGTTTTAATAATTTCTTCATTTTCCTCTTTCCGATCCGAGTCATCGAATCTAGCCTGCATCCCATCCATAAACTCGTCGTAATCATTGAGTTCTGGAGCCCTCTCATGATAAAGCTGGGCCACCCACTCTGAAGTATCTCCCTCATTCATTCCTGCTGAAATAGCTCAGATCAGCTCCCAATCATTCTGGAACCAGTGCCCATTCTCCTCCACGAAATCCTGCACACTAGCCACGACGTAAGCTAGCTTCCCTGGGGTCCCATCATAAGATACCCGGAATCTCAGCTTCTCTGCAGCCGGAGAGGTGGAGGTTAATAATGAGCAACCAAAACCCAGGTGGTTGATGGGGATCAGCCAGAAAGAAGAAAAATTCTCTGGAAAGACCCTAACCTGGGTAGGCAGAGGAACCAATCAAACAGAATTGTGCATGGAGTTTGAAGAGGAACCAGACCTTCGTGACTCAGACCATAATGGCACGTTGATCAAGCTAGCCATAGAAGCATTGAAGGGGGCTATGGACAGCCTTCAAACATGAGAAGCCCTGGCCCGCATGTCCCTGCAGGCTGCTCCAGTGATGAGAGTCAAGTGGGGGATGGAGAAGTGGCGGCTGCCACAGTTATGGCAGTGGGCCTGCCGAGAGCCTAAGCCCAGGCCCAAGCCCCAGCCCCTGCACCCCAACTAGCAGCTACTCCAATTGCTGCAGCCCCCCTACCAGCATGGGACTGTGCTTCCCCCACTAACCCACATGTCAGGATTGGTGTTGAGAGCTTTATTCAGTCTATTCCCCCAACAGTTCTTTTTCAGGTTTTCAGTTAACCCCTAGCTGCAAGCTTAGCACAGTAATTGGCTCATGACCAAGTAGATAACCAAAAGCAAAACAAACTTACAGCCAAACCAAAAACAGTCATGGAAATAAAGGTTTTGCCTAGGTTGGTTCCAAAAATAAACAGCCAAAATCCCCTCTGAGGTCCAGGGCCTCCACTAAGGTTTGTAAACAAGTCTGGTGGTCCCATTTCAGAGCTTGCAAGGAGAAGTCACAAGAATTGTCCAAGCCAGGAGTTCAGGGGGTCATTTTCAGCGAAGCCAGCCACAAACAAGCTCCAGACTAACCTTCTAGTCAATGGCCAATTAGTCCACCTGACAGATAATCGACTGCTCCAAACACAAACATAAATGCTCTCCGCAACTGAATTAAATCCATGAGCTGCAAAGTCCCGGAAACACAAACAGCCACTTGGCCATGACCCACACATATTGCTTACAGCAATGCCTCCCTCTGCCTGCCATGCTAAATAGCCATCCTGATGTAGCCCATTAAGAGGGGCAGGGCTTTTCCCCATCAATCTGGCAGATCTCTGCCTCTCTGCCCTGTGCACTCTAGCATCCACCAAGGCCGGCAGCTCCTCCCCCTCTTCCTCATTGGCCTGCGAGCTCTCCCCAGATGAGGCACGTTCTGCTGGCAGTTCAGGGTCAGCAATACTGGACAAATCTACTGTGCAGTCCAGCTAAGCTCTTAGTCACTGTTTGGAATAGGAAAGTGATTGAGGGTCTGGATAGGATTGCACCCATGCGACCTCTCCTCACCTGTAGACCTCTCTGTGCCCTGTGTTATACAGAGGAACTGAGAGGGATGAAACACATGAGAAAATGTCTAGAATGCTGCTGGTGGAAGACAGGGGATGAACTTGATCAAACACGGGTAAGAGCTGCTACTAAGGCCTACCTCATGGCAATTTGTGCAGTGAAGTGTAAATACTTCTCCACACTAATTGCATCTGCAGATAATCACTCAGTGACCCTCTTTAAGGTGAGCTGCCTCCTCCTAGGGAAGGAGGAGATTGAGGTCCACTTGAAGGGTGCACTGAAGAATTTGCGAATTTTCTGGAAGACAAAAATCACTTGACTTTGTTCCCAGTTAGATGCCAGCATGGTTGCTGGTCCATGGAAGCCCCTGAAGCAGGTTCTTGCCCTGTTATCTGGGAACAGTTTGATCCTGTTGCTCCTGAGGAAGTGGACAGGATCCTAGGGAGTATGCTCGCAAGCACCTGTGGTTTAGACCCAAGTCCCTCCTGGCTTGTGAAAGCTTCCCATGAGATGACAGGCAGGTGGTCTCTGGCATTGATTAATGCTTCCCTACAGGAGGGGGCAGTGCCCCAGTACTTTAAGGAGGGTGTGGTCCACCCTCTCCTTAAGAAGCCATTGTTGAACTCCACCAAGTTGGATAATTTCCTACCTGTCCTATCTTCCCTTTTTGTGGAAGGTTGTTGAGAAGGTGGTCGTGTGGCAGCTCCAGAGGTTTTTAGATGAAATGGATTATCTTAACCCCTACCAGTCAGGATTCAGGCTTGGATTTGGGACAGAAATGGCATTGGTCGCACTTTTGGATGATCTCTGGTGGGAGCGGGATGGGGTAGTGCATCCATCCTTGCTCTACTTGACCTCTCAGCGGCTTTTGATACCATCAACCATAGTATTCTCCTGGGGTGGCTTTGGGGGATGGGAGGGAGAGGCCTTGTGCTGTCCTGGTTCACTTCCTTCCTCTGTGGCTGCTCTCAGTCAGTGTTGATAGGAGGGGAGGGATCCAGCTCTCACCCACTACTTTATGGGGTTCTGCAGGGCTTGGTACTCTCTCCGCTCCTGTTCAACAGCCAGTGGGTAAGATCATCTGTCACCATGGACTGAGGTATCACCAATATGCTGATGATACTCAGCTGTATGTCTCAGCCCGTGGTGAATTAAGTGATGCCGTGTCCTCCCTCTCGCAATGCCTGGAGGCTGTTAGGGGCTGGATGGGGAGCAATGGGTTGAAAATAAACCCTTGCAAGACCAAGTGGCTCTGGGTTTGGGGTTTGTTGGCTCAGGGAGAATTGCCACCTTTGATCTTGGATGGAGTGGCACTACCCCAAACAGACCCTGTGTATAATTTATGGGTTTTCCTGGACTCATGACTCCTGCTGAAAGAGCAGGTGATGGTTGTGGCCAGGAGGGCCTTTGAGCAACTGCAGGTTCTACACCAGTTATGCCCTTTCCTGGACCAACAGTCCCTACTCACAGTCACTCATGCCCTGGTCACTTCCCTTCTTGACTATTGCATCACACTCTACATGGGGCTGCCCTTGAAAAGCATCTGGAAGCTGCAGCTGGTGCAAAATGCAGTGGCCTGCATGGCTTTGTGCAGATCCCGATGTGCACATGTATCACCTCTCCTGTGGGAGCTGCATTGGTTGCTGATTTGCTTCCAGGTGCAATTCAAGGTGCTAGTTGTCAGCTTTAAAGCCCTTCATGGCTTTGGACTAGGCTATCTGAGGGACTGTCTCTTGCTGGTCACATCTACCCAACTCATCAGAGTGGGGAGGCAGGAAATGTTGCTGGTCCCATCCCTGAGGGAGATACACCAGGTGGGACCCAGAAGAAGGGCCTTCTCTGTGGTGACTCCCTCTGTCTGGAACATCATTCTCCCAGAGATTAGAACGGCCCCCATTCTAATACTCTTCTGGAAGGTGCTGAAGACCTGGTTTTGCCAGTGGGCCTGGAGAACCCAGAGCAGGATGAAGCCCATTAAATGGCTCTTGTGATCTGCTGTCGCCAGGGTGGGGGGTGGGAGTTGGGGGAGTGTGTTGCATTCCTGCGAGTTAGCTGAACTCACGTCCGCATCTAATATCATGATAAAGAGTCTGTCGGATTAGAGAGGACATGACAGGATGACTAA
>JANHFL010040401.1:0-14573 GCA_032468155.1 Oxyrhabdium leporinum
TAATAATAATAATAATAATAATAATAATAATAATAATAATAATAATAATAATAATAATAATAATATAACAACAACAATAATAATAATTAGTTGCTAAATTAATCCACTGGTCGTTGTGTAAAAAATATGCCCTACCTGTATCCGAAAAGTCATAAAGTGGAAAAAGTTGTCGAAAATGAGATGGTGAAGATCTTGTGGGACTTTCGAATACAGATGGATCGCCATTTGGAACACAACATGCCAGATATTGCAGTTGTTGAGGGCCGAAGCATACAATTTATTGACATCGCTATATCAGAAGACACCAGAGTCGAAGAAAAAGAACTGGAAAAAATCACAAAATATCACGACCTGGCCATCGAAACTACACGGTTATGGATGAAACATGTAACAGTGATACCCATTATCATTGGGGCACTTGGCACCATGTCCAAGAATTTTACAAAAGACATCAAGAAATTGCAGCTTCCTGCAATAATACCAGCGGAACTGCAAAAAACTGTGCTACTCGGAACATCATATATTTTAAAAAGATACTTGGTTGATACCTAGACACTGGCAGCAACCCGTATCAACCATTAGCACCACTCACTGCTATTTGTGATACATTTTTAAATGTTCAGTTGACTGAGTTTCAAGTTTAATGAATAAAAGAGATAATAAAATAGATATGTGTAGAAAGCTTGCATGAATGAGTGTTTTTAGGAACTTTTTTTTGCTTATTTTAATGCTATGAAAAATGAGCTTTGGCATGAACAATGTTTTTCATGTACATTTGTTTAGATAACAATAGGGTAGGTTTAGCTATTAGATTGTTGTTCAGCTGTGGCATCCTGTCAGTGAAAGGTAATCTCTTGACAGACAATTCTTCTCATCCAAACTATTTCTCAGAGTATAAACTGGTGGGCAGAAGCTTGCAGTGAGAGGAGAAGAGAAGGGAAATTCATCTTGCATAATTTTGTAACAGGAAAGGATAGAGGAAAGATTTGAATTTCTTTTTTATTTGGTTCCTTAAGGAGCTTTTTAGAGACTTCAGGTAGGAAATAATCTTTCAGTGAGATTAGAATCTAAGATGTTACTTTTTCTCAAAATTGTGAAGAACTAAAACAATCTTTTCATTCTATAAAAATGTACCATAGAAATTGAAAGGATGAAAATCAACTTATGTTTTCTGAGAAATTGCAAATTATGCTAGCTTTCATAGCACAAAACCTCATACAATTTTGTTTAAACACCCTCTTCTCCCCTCTATCACCATTATCTATTCATTGATTTTATCATTTATTCATAACAATTTATGGTAGGGACTCTTGCAGCTTGTATATCAGTTTATCTGCTGGACTATAATTCAAGACTGTCCTTCACAAAAGTTTCATTACAGCTTTTCCTTTAACTCACAATCAGCACCAAAAAGTGTAGCTCCTGACGAGGGGAAACTAGCATTTTTGCCACCTACTTACTCATCTATAAATATAGCCTATTTAGTTCTAGTTGTACAATAAAACACAACACTCTCATGCTGTCTATTCTAAATTTTAAAAAATGGAAGAAAAAAAATGCTGAGGTGGAATTATTCTATTTTATGCTTCTCTAAATATTACAACAGCTATATAAATTAATCCAGGTATATCATAACTTGAATAATTCTAAATGCATTGAGGCAGTACTTTCATTGGGGCCAGTTTAAGTTGTATGAAATCATTTCAGGATTTTTAATTTCAAAACCTTTTCATAAGGAAAGTTGGTTAAAATTAAAATGGTGGGTGGATGATTTTGGAACTGTAATTATATTAATTTATATTGTTAGGTGTAATGGGGAGCTTCAGAGTTACAGATTTTTTATTATAATTAAATTTTTCTATCCTAACTATGGTGAGAAAATGGCACAAGGATCCAATTCTTTATTTTTAATTTTAATTAATTCTTCACTTTATTCTTCAGTCATCTTACTTTATAAAGAGTTCTTAAAGCTCGTTGGTAATATTATAATTTTGTACAACTTCAGAGCATTGCTTCAGTGAATTTTGGGATATTTTTTTGTTGCTCTCACAGGACGGGAATAAACTTACTTAGCTTTTATAAGTAGACACAAGCATCCTGATGGGTTGTCCACTATGACACCTCTTTGTTAAGAGCTCCAGAATACACCTATGAAATTTATATCCCAGTTAAAACCATATGATACTGTTTTGGAGAAAGAAGCAATTTTGTTACATTTAGCTGCATTTAATAATTGTTAATGGCTTGAAATAAATAATGAATTGAATACTGTAATAGTTTAAAAAATATTGGAAAATCTAGTACATAGGTTCAAATCAAGGGAGGGAGGGGGGAGAGGAGGGGAGAGAGGCTTTCAGTGTCTAAAATTGTATACTAAAAATGTTAATGACAAATCTGGTTGGTTATTATATTTTTATTCCATATTTATAAGAAAGATATTCTTTTCAATACCATTTAAAGTCATAATGAGTTAGTTGTGTTCAAGAAGAAATAGGTACTTTTGAGAAAGAATATTACATGAACAATACAGAACTGTGATAACTATATTTTTCTTTTTGTTTTTCAGAGACTAATAGACAAGTCCAGAGTAACTTGTGTAAAATGGGTGCCTGGTTCAGAAAGTCTCTTCCTAGTAGCTCATTCCAGTGGCAATATGTACTTATATAACGTGGAACACAACTGTGGTACCACAGCTCCACACTATCAGCTACTTAAACAAGGAGAAAGTTTTGCAGTTCATACCTGCAAAAGTAAATCTACACGAAATCCTTTACTTAAGTGGACAGTAGGTGAAGGTGCACTAAATGAATTTGGTTTTTCTCCAGATGGAAAATTCTTGGCATGTGTAAGTCAGGATGGCTTTCTTCGTGTATTTAACTTTGATTCAGTTGAGTTGCATGGTACAATGAAAAGCTACTTTGGAGGACTGCTATGTGCATGTTGGAGCCCAGATGGAAAATATATTGTAACAGGCGGAGAGGATGATTTGGTGACTGTCTGGTCTTTTGTGGACTGTCGAGTGATAGCTAGAGGCCATGGGCACAAATCATGGGTCAGTGTTGTGGCCTTTGATCCATATACAACCAGTGTAGAAGAAAATGATCCAATGGAATTCAGCGGCAGCGATGAGGACTTCCAAGACCTTCTCCATTTTGGACGAGATCGAGCAAATAGCACGCAGTCAAGATTATCAAAAAGGAACTCTACAGAGAGTCGCCCAGTAAGTGTAACGTATAGGTTTGGCTCAGTAGGTCAGGACACACAGCTATGTTTATGGGACCTAACAGAAGACATCCTCTTCCCACACCAGCCCCTCTCAAGAGCAAGGACACATACAAATGTCATGACTGCCACAAGTCCCCCCACAGGAAGTGGTGGAGCTAACCCAGGAAGTAATGGAAATAGCATCACAACACCTGGAAACTCTGTACCACCTCCTCTTCCACGTTCCAATAGCCTTCCACATTCTGCAGTTTCCAATTCTGGCAGCAAAAGCAGTGTCATGGATGGTGCCATTGCCTCTGGTGTTAGTAAGTTTGCAACCTTATCATTACATGACCGAAAGGAAAAACACCATGAAAAAGATCATAAGCGAAATCATAGTATGGGACATATATCTAGTAAGAGCAGTGACAAACTGAATCTAGTTACTAAAACCAAAACAGATCCAGCAAAAACTTTGGGAACGCCTCTGTGCCCCAGAATGGAAGATGTTCCTTTGTTAGAGCCTCTTATCTGTAAAAAGATAGCACATGAAAGACTGACTGTGTTAATTTTTCTTGAAGACTGTATAGTCACTGCTTGTCAGGAGGGATTTATTTGCACATGGGCAAGGCCTGGTAAAGTGGTAAGTTTTAATCCTTAATGCTGCATCAAAGAAATAGAACTTGAATAGGTAGTTTTTTTCTCAAAACATAACTGAATGTTGAATATAAACAATCTTTACGCTTAATGTAAAAATTATTTCCTCAGAGCCATACTTTTGGATACTGCATGCCGTATTTCTGAACAATTTGAAGTGTCTGGCCTAGGAGAAGTCCTTTTGAAATACAGTTGCCTTCCAGCCAGAGATGTGTTGTGTATCCAAAGTGTCAGTGATAGGTTTCTTATATTTTCAAAACTATTTTTATATAAACATAATTGAAACAAATCTAAATTACTGAGGGTAAAGTTGCAAGGGCATTCAGGAATATAGCTTACCTAGGCTGTAATTTGATCTAGTGTGACATTTTGACAGCTGAATTTCAAATAGTTAATTGATAGTCAATAAACAGAATATATTCTCACCTTTTTTGAAAGCTATTCATAGTGATGGGTTTTTAATTCTACAGTGATCAGGATAATTTATAGTGTCTCCGTTTAAAATTTGAATAAACTGATATTAAATATTGCAATGTTCTTGACTTTTAATATCAACTTCTTCAAGTATTTTTGTGTGTAAGATCACAAAAGTCCCTTAGCAGAATGTATCCCCATCCCATAATTTTCCTTGTCACTTCAGATTATTTTCATGTTAACAGTATTTTTAACTCATGCATTGTTCATTAAATCCATAGGCTTAAATCTGGCAGTGGTAATCTTTTATTTCATATTTATTTCATATCAAATTAGATATTTAAATTTTTTAGCACTTTACGCTGATAAAGGTTGACTTCAATGTTTATTGGCAATTTGAAGGCTGTAGCTAAGATTTTTTAAAAAAACTTGAGGTGGTTTCTGTGCGCTCACTTGGCATCCTGGGCTCAGCCTCCACAAACTATGATTCCTTATGTAGCCATATATAAGGCTTTGGGGAAATCTTTTTTTATATAGTCCCAACACAATAGAGCTGGAGCTAGAATCAGAACTAGCACAATCTCATTTTATATTGGGCAAGCTAGAGAAAATGATATCTGAAATGGCTGATGGTTGACTTTTTTAGAGATGTAGCATGGGGTACTTTTAAAACATCTTCCAGAGAATAAGCCATGAAGTACTTGACAGTTGTCAATTCCTGGAGTGAACAGACTTCAGAAAATTATTGCAAGTAGAGTTCTTCCAATAGAAATCAAAAGTCTATTGGGACTTACAGTTTCATTATTGCTCTGTAATGTGTAATAAAATTTTATTCATTAAATTCTCAACAAACATGCTCTTATATGTGATCTTTCCTGTACGCCTTATCTTGGATAGACAATCTAAAAATGTGACATTTTCATGTGGATGAGAGAAGCAAATTATCAGGATAAAATCTCACACTTTATTCATTTCCGTTAAGATAATTTCCATTTTAGTCTTTGCAGGGGCCAAAGAAAGCTGATAGTGATTTTACAGATGTGTGTTGATGAAATGGGAAATTAATGCCCCTCTTTTTAATGTACCAGAGATTCCAAAGTAATTTAACACTGGCTCTTAGGTTGCTTCCATTTTTATTAGGCTGAGATTCTTAAAGGAGCTGAAGTGAACTAATTAGTACAACTTGCCTATAGCAACAGTTTAATTCGGAGGACATTTCAAATATTTCAGAGATAGAGTATGCAGTATCAAAAGCTAGGATTTCTATATTTGGCAAATGCAGAAATCTTTAAGGTAAGTTTCATGCTGATAGTATTCATGAGGTCTCTGAAAACTAATATTGCACACTGTTGTAAATGCCATTTTATTTAGGATGCGTTTACTTAGGATGGGTTTCTTATTGCTGTTGTTATTCTTTATTTTGCAGTTGGTGAACTTACTTAGCTGGCCTAAACTAGCAAATTAGGTGATATGTTTACAGGGTTCTGGCCAGGGTGGTCATTGTAACAGAAACCTTGCTTTTTGTTTTATAGGAGAGCACTTAATTAAACTCTATGCCTATTTAATAATCTTCAAAACAATGGTAACATATTTCTCCCCCTCCCCCCTGGGTTAAACACTGCCTACAATTATCTTATCCTAGGTTTACTCCCTTTAGCTTCATTTTAAAGTCTTTAAAGCTGCTGTATTCTTGCACTGTTTGTTCACAGCGATCCTAGCATATAGTTTCCACTCATCCATTTTCTGCTGCTAAAATTATTTTCTGCCTTTGTCAGAAAATTTCAGTTGGATAAAAGGGTCACAAATCTCCAGGTTGAGGAAAAAAACTCAACCAATTTTGCAGTTTGAATCTTCATTGCTACTGAGCCAGATTTTTCTGTCAGACTGGTGCAGCATGGATAGCAGAACAGATTAGAATATTTATTCATTAGAATAAACTGCTTTGGTCTGGCTGCTCTCTGCCTTGGCTGAAATATCTAATTATGGTTTCAGTATCAGGAACCCATAAGTTAGAAAGAAACACTGATAGATTGGAGTAAGAAGATTTACACTACAGCCTTAGGTTTTCTTACTCTGCATTCGCATGTTTTGAGCTTCCTCATGTCTTTTCTTTTACAAAATACAGTTTAGACACATGTTAAAATGTAATGTATTGTGTTCAATAAAAACACACAGTAAAGTCATGTTGCACATAAAATTAACATTTTAGAACTCTGCTGATTTATGGGAAAGCTGCCTGTTCTACTGGCATGAAAGTTTCTCAGTAATGCTTTGTAAAAAAATGGTTGCATCACTAAGAAAGTTAAGTTGCTCACGAATCTTTTGACCAATTCCTTGCTAGTCTGGTAGAGACACCAAGAAAGTTCTTGGATTTCGTTTGTGATGCTAGTCACACCTAGATTTCTATCAGGTATTGCCTTTATTGACAGATTTTATCCAACATGATTATTAACCACTTGTAATTTTCAGGAAACTTGCAGCTATTTATCTTTGCATATTCTTAGTATGATTTGACTAACAATAAATGTTGAATTGAATGAACTGGCAGCATATACCCTGGCAGAGTAAATGTGTTACCAATTTGTATAATAAAATCCACATTAAATTTACATTTATTTGGACCATGTTGTACAAGAAAAAAATAGATCTAAATTGTAGAACATTTTCCAATAAGCGGCAACTGTAATACAGCATCATTATTTAACTTAGTTCTGTGCTAAAATATTGTACAGATATTTTGTGATGCTATATTGGGAGTGTGATAAATTGCATTTGAAATGAAATTTTCATTGGCAAAATGGTTTTATTGAATGGAAATATAAAATGCTATGGAAAGTGCTAGCTATGATTGGTGTAATGCTAGATTTAATTACTTAAACAGGATCTGGGGATTCCTTGAAAAGTTCTTATACATAATTATTAGGATGAATTAATATAAGTTAACAATATCCAATCAAAAATTAGCCAGTTCCTTCTGTGAAACCAAAAAAAGAGTAATTGCCTCCATGTGGTTATCCAAATTAGGAAGAAAAGAGTCGTGCTCAAACATTTCAGAAATGCTTGATTTTTTGGAACTAAGTAATGTACTTGAACAGACCATGTATGTTTCCCTTCTATCACTTTAAAGCTACTAAAGAATAACTGCTGGCCTGCATTATGTTGAAAGAAAAAAACCCAGCTAATTTATTGTCACATAACTTGTATAAAGTTTAAAAGCAAGATTTTTCCCTGCATTTATGAAATCTGTATACATGAATTTGTTAAGACTGACACGTTAGGTTATACTGTACAAAATTGTAATGATATAGTGAAAATCAACAGTAAATTCATATGTATTTTCTTTATAAACGTCCATCTGATTTCTTGGCAATTTAAATAAATTTCATAAGAGCCTTTCTAACATAAATTGTTAAACTAAATTGACTGTTGCAATAATAATGAAGCTTTAATAAGTATTGTTCATATATTTATAATTTTTAAAAATCATGTTTGTTTCATACTGCTTATTTTTTAGCATTTTATGTCACTGTTTCAGCTGAAGAACCCTACTAAATACTTGACGTTACAACTTACCGGGGTTGTCCTCTGTATACTGACATTAAATAAAAAATGAGACTGAATTGTAAAATATAGTTAACTGTCAGTAGTGCTTCTCATGCCTGAAGTTGCAATGTTGTTTTGCCACAGCTGATACTTCACTAAATGCAACAGGCGGCTTTCTGAAAAACTGGCCACTGTAACTGCTGCTTCTGTAACTGTGGTTTTTATAAATGAGCCTAAATGAATGATACAATCTCTTGAGTATTTCATACCCATCTCAAATGTTGGTTTAAGAGTTCTTTTATCATATTGATATATCATAAGTATATCCTGTTCAGTTATTATTAATTGAAGGTGCACCTGATACATTGGTATTTCCAGTTTGAACAACAGAACCATGGGGTGAAGAAGGTTATCTAAATCTTCTAAAGAGCTATTGAAATGAAAAAAAAATCTTCTGGATTCTATAGGAGCTCTTTTATTTATCAACTGTATTAGTTAAACACTATGAGTTGCTTATTAGAATGAGGTGCATAAACAGGCAGTCCAAAACTTAATTTGGCAGAATCCTAAGTATATGTATCAATTTTCATATAGATTGCTGACATTGTTAGATGTTGCTGACCAATTTTCTCTTTAGTTGGATTGCTTTAATCATTTTGGAAAATAAGGTGTGTTTTCAAGGTGGTACTTTCAAAATGAAGTTCCAAAGCACACTTCACACACACACACACCCAAGTTTTTCATCTAACGCATTCACTTTACTAATAATTTATTTGTGGGGACTACGCAGTTCTCTTCACTATTGTGTTACAGTGTAAATACAAGGCACTATTTAAAAGTCACAGGTGAATAAAACAATTTCTTCCTGCTGACACAGAACACTAACACTAGATTGGACATTGTTTTAGCTTGTCACAATAGTAAAATTTATCTTGTGCTTAAATTCTAACTATATCTTTCATATATAAGGCCACGGAGATGGTTTATGAAGATTATTTAGATTAATATTAAAATAGATTGGTCTGTGTTTTGAAAATTAAAGCTTTCAGAGTTGACAAGCAAAAAAGGAAAAATGCACACTTTGTAAATACTGTGACTGCCCCTGGGACTATGCTGCATTGTCCTAAATTAAATGCTGTGTGGTGATGCCCTGCATGTAGAGATAAATTGTATTTATATAAGTGTGATTGCCATGATATTATAAAACACAGGTCTAGTCATATGGGATTAGACCTTCTTTTAAAAGTGACCCAACAGTTACCTGACTTATGAATTAAACACATGCAGTTAATTACTTTTAGGAATGGAATTTTTATGCAGAACCTGATGTTTTGTTTAACGTTAAATAAAATGAGTCCCCTAATGTTAAACAAAATGAATCCCTTAATTTTAGAGCAAATCAATCTTGTTCTTTTGTTCTTATATATTGTCAGACTTCATCTATATCCTTATTTGTGTGTGTAGAGAGTGACCCACTTTATTTGCATAATCTTTTGTCTAAAACTTGCTTCTTCAACTGGGATATTTATTTGACCAAGAAAATTACGTGACTTATTCATGATACTGCATGCATGCTTTTATTTGTTAATCAATCAACTTATACTTGATTTTTAAAAAATATACTTGATTTAAAAAATACAATTGAATTGTAACATTCTTTTTATGAAAAATTATGAAAAGTGCTTTGATAAAGAAGCATATATGAAAAAATAGATTCAGAAAATGTTATCTCTTAAAATTAGTTCCATCTTCAAGAGAATGTGCCTTTCACAGATAAAAAAGCATCTTACTTTCCTTCTGCCGTGCAGAAAAATGAAGTCATTTAACAAGAGAAAGTTGTACTAGTGAAAAGTATTTATGTTCCCTCTCAAAGGATCTCAAAAACATTTTAGTGTATTTAGCATGCACAGTAAATACTAAATTGTTTTCTGATCTGTATTTTAAGCATGCTAGCCTAGCCCACTGTATGCTCACAGTCCACCTCTGTGCACCAGGAAATGCTCGGCTGAAATTTTTTTTAAAAAGCTAAATTTAGCTGAAGTAGTTATCAAGAAGAATGTGATGATTCACATTTTTGTATTGGTCCTTTTTCAGTAAGCTAGAGAAGGGGATACTTTTATAACCTCTAGTGAGTGGGATTTGTTTAATCTTCCAATGGTAGATATTTTACCAGAATCAAGACAAAATCTAATAAGAGTATAGTTAACCAATTTAAAATGTTTTTAATTTCAACCTTATAATTGCCAGCTCCAGTGCTTTGTTCAAATTCTATGTACAACTTGGAAAACTAATTCATATTCCCAGAATAGAAATGTTTATAAGGAAGTTGAATCTTTGATGTTGAGTTGTAATTCTAAATAGAGATAGTCGGAACTTCTTATTCTTATGCTGTCATAAATTATGAGTATCCAGAATGCTATTCCTGTTTCAGTTTTCTTTGAGGTTACAGTCACTCCTTGTTTAACACTACTTCATTTAGCAAGCTTTCACAATGATAGTGTTGGTAGTAATTTCTTTAAAAAGTTGTTTTCTGACCAGTTACAACTAAATTTCTGTGCCTGACAGTGCCAGAATACGAGTAATGCTGGCATTGCTGCACAAGAGAACTTTATTTAAATGAAATGGCAGCACCCTACAATTGTTGCAGCATCTTCATTTTCAATCAAGTGGTTTGCTTAACAACCATTTGGCTTCTAATTTAAAGAACAAATTGCAGTCACTAAAGAAGGAGAAGCTGTATTAGCATCTGTTGATAGCTGAATGGTGAATAATACATTTGAAACAACAAATCTAAAACTGATATTCAAGTATTTTTCTGATTTTTCATGGCCCTGTGTTTTCAGCTGAATGGAACTAAGATTTCCTCTGGCTTGTTTGAAACTTCTTAATGATCTTTTAAATTTGTTTTTAAACATGTTTTATAATACCGTAGTCTTATACTCTGACAAAACATAAGATTTTAAACAAATCTAGGCAAACAACCAAAAAAACTATAGGTATTTGCACAGCGTTTGCAGAATATATGTTTAGAAAATTTAAAACTAGAGAAAAGGGAACTAAGAAGTTATTTGCAGAAAGATTGTGGAATTATTATGTTATATTATTAACAGCAGGATCCTGCTGTTTGTTATACTTAGTAAAGTCCTGAAATAATAGTTTTAAGTAACTTAAAAATACACCACAAATGAGAGAATGTTAAGTTGCTCTTGATAGAGGTATTAAATTTGTCTTATTTGAGAAAATAGGGAAATAATACAATTACATTGTTATATCTGAGATCAGGAAATTTGAAGAGAAATTTCTTAATTGCACAGTAATGTTTATTTCTCACAAGACTGAATTGTCTGTTAGCACTGATTTTACTTTGGGGAGGGAGCTTGGAGAAGTTGCTGTCATTAAAGTGCTTAGCAGATTAATAAACAGAAATTGCATCTGATTTCACATTTGCTTATTTTTCATTTCTTCTATTGAATTCTTGTTCATGCTATACTTTTTTTTACAAAGGTGGGTTCATTCTTACTGACACCTTTTCCCGAGTTTAAATATTAGTACTGTATTGAGACTAAAGTTCCATGCTGAATTTCTAATGTTTCGGGCAAAGTAACATTGTATATTAGAAAGAATGCCTAGCAGAATAATTATTTACTTCTGGCCTTAAAACATATAGGGTTTGCTCTAAATCAGTTTATCTTTCTTTTTGCTGGCTTCTACTAGAAATAGCATCTTAGCTAAAAATAGGTGCAAGATCTTTGGTGTATGAAAGTGTTGAAACAGATTCTGTTGCCTAACCTTGTTTAGGGCAAGTGTTCATTGTAGAACTTTCTGGGTTCAAAAACATGCTTGTTAGCATTTTATCATTATTGGGAGAAAGCAAGAAAGAGCTCCTGTAGATTCCAAAGATGTAATTAATTCTATATTAGAAGTGGGCTTTAAATTTGAGCGTGACCAACTGTAGCTATGTGATACAAATTAAGAAAAATATCTGGAAAGTGTGTATTTTAGATTATGAAGGATTCCTACCCACAAACATTTAAAGCTTTTATTGATGTTATACTGTTTGCAGAGTTGTGAAATGTCAGGGCTTGTGTGCATATCAGAAATTTATCTCTTGCTCATATTTTTAAATCTCTGTTGTCAACTTCAAGAATCTGATCACAAAAACTATGGCTTATTAAACCATAAACTAAAGACAAAATCAAATGTTAGAGGAAAATAACACGTTAGTTGCTTAAAAATTAGTGGACTGCAACTACAGTTTGCATCAAATTTGGGAAAGAGTTGCTCATTATGTTTCATTCATGGAGGGGCATTCTTCACTAAAATGGCTCATATCGTTGAGATTTTCCATGTAATGTCTGAATGAATTACATATCTGTGAAGAAAAACACAGCATCCGTCAGGTGAACAGACAAAGCCAGAAATATTTACCTTCCTCATCCAACCAAAAAATTAAATAGATTGAAGCATCTGTTTCTGTCCAAAGAGTACATAAATTGGCTGAGAATCTTCAAATTGCTATTTCAGGCATCAGATTGGAAACCCATTCATTCATAAAAATCTCAGTCTAGTAAAAATTGCTTATCAGTAATTGTATTTTATGGGACAAACTAAACTGCAAGGAGTATAAATAATCCGAAAGACAAATTACATTAGCAAATAACTATTTTTTCCCAGCAAAGGGCTCAATGCAGACACATTTGTAGTTCATTTCCTTTTCTTAATATTATAAGTCCATAAAAAAACAATTCTGTGCAGCTTTATCGCATTTTCTGCATAAAGAAACCCAAGTGTTCTATGATTCTGATAAACTCAACATCTGATATAGCATGAAATCTCTATTTTAAGAGTTTCCTGTGAGATGTATGAGGATATTTCTGAAGTCAGCTTGGGAAAACTTGCAGCAGTTTTCATGATGCTGTAAGACTTCTTGCTTGTCATACCAGACTAAAACTCGTTATTGCCTTGATCTTCTTTTCATGTCCTAAATCTTGGAACTTGTTTTGTTACATCCAAGTAGAGTTATTCACTAACATTTTTGAACAATATGATCTAAAATTATAAACTGAGTATGCAAATATTCTGCAAGAAAAATCTGCAAACATAAGTGTTTAGCAAAGTAAATGTTGCATTCTCTTGCTGGATTAATGTAAACTGCTTTGTTTGCAGGGTGTTTTGCCATCCCAAAACCAGGCCAATTCTCCAAGTGGAACTGTAGTATAGCCATCACACTCCTCCTAGCAAACCTTTGAACACAGAACAAGAAGTAATGACAATGGAACCAGGAGCTGCTGTTCAGCCAGAGAGCATCACAAATTCTTAAAAGGCAGAGTGTTATGTGAATCACATAGTGTTTTACAAAATAATTCTGTAATGAGTTATATTTTTACATCTAATACTTTGAGGCTGCTCACCTAAGGAGGAATTTTGCTTAAAATGCTTCTTTTGGTGCTACAATTAAAAATCACAATTGCTTTATATTTCTCAGTGTAATTTAATCACATACCTACATTCACACACATCTACACGTGTAAAATAAAATGTTTCTTAAATCCAAGTAAGTTTAATGGTGTTATAAATTAGAATATTACTGTTGAGTTTTTTCTTTGCACTGCTTTTTTAAAATCAGATGGTTAACCTGAAAAGCTCTCATGGAAAATTAAAGTCATTACTTTCTGGCTTCACAAATGTAATTCAGGAAGATGGATGCTACAATCATAGGTTTTTCTAAAAAGATTGTTTGCACTTAAATAGCGTAATGCTAGTGGATAATTACTTTTAAAATGGGTGTTTGGGCATCCTCTATAGTTATGTTATAAAGAAACAAATCTTTGTATCAAACATTTTATTTTAATAATGTTTCAACTACAATCTGTATTATATATGTAAATAATGTAATTCAGTGATTGGGGAAATCATTACACTAGTAATTTTAATCATTTAAGGAAGTGATATTTTTAATTCAGAAAATACATATTAAACTATCTTGAATATGCAGTTTTGTTTACTTTCTGTTTAAATCACCTTTGATGTAACTTTTTGAATGTAATATTTTTGGTATGGACATGATTTAAATTCTTGTAGATGTTACTTCTGAAAACACTCAGGTCAGATTTAGGAGCTATTGAACTGGGCTTTTATTAGTAGGTGTTATTTTCCTGCACTTTATTCTAAATGGCTTTTCCTCAGTATGGTTTAGAACACTACAAAGTTCTTAAGCCTAGTTTTTAAAATATATGTTAATTAACAGTGGTAGTCACCATTTTCATGCATTGGGAAACTATAATTTAATATCTGTTAATGTGATTAGAAACACTAAAATGTTTATTTAAAATTATTGTAACAACAATAGGTTGCCACTGTCGAATAATGTGCCAAAGTACATAGTTCTCCTGTTTCAATGAAAAATTGATGCCTTGTTGGAGGATAAATATGAGAGTCTGCATAATTAAATTGCTGCTTGGTTAGTTCTATTAAACTAATTCTGAACACACTGAAATCTGAAGAATCCCCTTCAGTTTTTTTTTTTCTTGAAGAAAATGTCTGCTTGATAGTGGAATTACGCGGCTGAGGATTCCTCTCTGGAGATCAGATCAAGAGGCAGAAATTCCCAGATTCTTGTCAAAATGGTATCAGCATTTCAGCCATTGTGAAGCAAGCCCTGCCCCTTTCTTATAGGCCTGGATTCTCAGGATGTACATAGAAAAAGAAGCAGAGCTTGCATTGCAACCATTCAGTTCTGCTTTCTCCACATCCCC
>JANHFL010040632.1:0-14556 GCA_032468155.1 Oxyrhabdium leporinum
GTCAGAAAATTCCTCCTTATTTCCAGGTTGAATCTCTCCTTGATCAGTTTCCATCCATTATTCCTTGTCTGGCCTTTGGGTGCTTTAGAAAATAACTTGGCCCTTTCCTCTCTGTGGCAGCCCCTCGAATATTGGAAGATTGCTATCATGTCTCCCCTGGTCCTTTTTTTCACTAGACTAGCCATGCCCAGTTCCTGCAACCGTTCGTCGTATGTTTTAGCCTCCAGGCCCTCTCATCATCCTGGTTGCTCTTCTCTGCACTCTTTCCAGAGTCTCAACATCTTTTTTTAACAACTTCTAATTTCAGCGTTAGAAGGAAGCAAACCCACTGCAAAGAAAACAGATCCTGTGACGAGCTGGGAGAAGATTTTAGGAAGAACAAGGGTAGATGGTCAGCAAGAAATGAGGAGGAAACCTATTGGACAGAACATCTCAGATAATTCTGAATTGAGGTATAATAATAATAATAATACTAAAGGAAGTGGAAGGATCTTAGGACACCGCTCTTCTCCTCTTTTAATTTTCCACGTAGTGACAAATAAGTTAATAAATATATATTTCCCTCTCATTTCGCCTTGTCTTCTGTCAAAACAAGACTGTAAACAATTTTGAAGGTTTTAAGGGTCTCTGGATGAAAATACTCTTTGAATAATGGATATTTCCTCCCTGCCCTTCAAAAATAGGCAAAACAAGTATTGAAGGAACTCACATTATAATTAAAAAAAGCATGAAAATAAATCTTCAGCTAAACTTAACAGATCAAATTTGAATCTGAAAACCTAGAAGGCCATGGTTTATTGCCTTATTTCTAAAGACATATAAATCAATGTAATATCAGGAATCGGTTCAGTTCGTCCCATTAGCTGCAAGTTTGTTACTGCAAACCAGTGACCAATTAAAAACACATTTTTCATAAGATGCGTGGTTTTTAAGAGCTTAGGAAATCCTTCCGGATGAAAAGTTGACAAGGAAGAGCTTTGAAAAACTGAGTAATGAAGGAGAAATGGATTCAAACTTGGTCAATATTTAATGAAGTATTCTTTGTTCCTAAGAGATCACTTTCAACCATGGAAGCATCATGCAGAACAGAAAATTATATGGAGTGTGTAGCAGATTTTTAAAAATTCAAACCTTTTTGTTGCTTTCTTTTTTAGTTACAGTACTTTTATTCTGTAGATTTTAGTGCTAAACATTTTTTTTAAAGAAAAACATTCAGAAAGTACTACGTAACACAATACTCAGGATGTGCAACAGCTAGTAATGTGAAAGTAGAAAATATATACAGTAGGTTCAGTTCTTTTACCAAGAAAACTTCCATTTTTACTTATATACACAATTAATTAGGGGGTGTCCAATTTTTCAACTTTCAATTTCCAAACATTAGGGGTGATCAAAAGTTGTGACATGAGCTTGGGGATTGTAAATATATTTAATATAATTTAGATGTGCTTGGTAAGTAACTACATAAATATCGTAACTTTTTAACATTTTGTTTGTTTCATACCTATCATCAGCTATTTTACTGTGTTCCAACAGTTTTCCTATCATTGTATGTTTTACGCATTTTCCATTTGGAAATCTATTTTGTCACTGTTTTTACTCTTCTTGCAACAATTCTACTTTATTTTATTTTATTTAATAAGCTTCTTTCTATGCCTTCGTAGTCTATTTTCCCCCACTTCTGACACTATCAAATAATGGTCTGTTTCACATTTTGAAATTCTCATCATCCTTGTAATTCCTGTATTCTTCATAAGCAATCAAACCACTCGTGCTTTTAAACAAATATTCATTCGTCTGCCACCTCGGTATAAGAATGGATATAATTATAATTAAAACACCCACTTTCCCTTCTATGTATCAATAAAATTCACTCCAGAAGATCCTTATAAATGCTCTTTTACATACTTCTGCTTCTCTTAAATTCACAGAAATTACAAAAAAAGCTTTGACTTTTCTCTTTTCCATTTCATTTGCTAATTCATTTTTTTTTAATCATTTACTCCTCTTATAGTCGACAATCAAAGCTTCAAGCTATCAAGAATGTCATCATGTGGTCCCATATTTTCTTCTGCTATCCATTATGGTTTTGGGCAAACAACATTTCCACAAAACATATGACACAAGTAAAACTAAAGTGTAACTGGATTTACCCTATTTCTGACATTCTAGGCAAATTGCAATCTCTAACCTAGAAACCACCCTGCAATCTAACAGACTATTATTTGCATCCTGCTAAACACAGGAGGAAAATGAAGTACACTGACATATAATTAGACTTTTATCCTTTCCCAAGACCAAGCAAAATTTCAAGATGTACTTCTAAAGAAATTCTAAACAGAACTCAGATTTGGGCTCCTTCCTTCCTTCCTTCCTTCCTTCCTTCCTTCCTTCCTTCCTTATTGCTTGCTTGCTTGTTTCCTTCCTGTTTTCCTCTTCCTTATTGCTTCCTTCCTTCCTGTTTTCCTCTTCCTTATTGCTCCCTTCCATTCTTCCTCCCTCCCTGCTTCCTGTTTTCCTCTTCCTTACTGCTTCCTTCCTTCTTTCCGTGTTCCTTCTTATTGCTCCCTTCATATTCTTCCTCCCTCCCCCCCCTTCCTGTTTTCCTCTTCCTGTTTTCTTTATTGCTCCCTGCCTATCCTTCCTTCCTTCCTTCCTTCCCTTCCTTCCTTCCTGTTTTCTTCTTCCTTATTGCTCCCTTCCTATTCCTCCTCCCTTCCTGGTGGTTTTTATGAAGAGACTGGGCAGTCACTTGTCTGAAATGGTATAGGGTATCCTGCTTGAGGAGTGGGTTAGACTAGAAGACCTCCAACATCCCTTCCAGCTCTATTCTGATTATTTCCTCCCTCCCTACCTCCCTCTTTAAAAAAAATATCTCTTCACTTAATATAGCTTTATATTTAATTACAAACAATACATGACTGACCAGAAGGTGTAAATTTGAACAACATAAAACAGAAGGCTAATAAATATTTGTCAAAGGAAAAATAAAATAACCAGCCTATAACATTTTCATTTTTAGAGCTAGTTAGTATATTTAAAAATCTAACTAACAAATGACCACAGGACCTGAGTAAGTATAAAATTTAAAAGTTTGCAAATTGTACCTACATTAAGTGCAATCAGGATAATATCATTGGTGTTGACTCTTTCAGATGAGTTTGTGCAAGCGTCAATCCCTTCATCTGATAGGTACCTATTTAAAGGAGGGGGGGGAGAAAAACAGTTATTAGAAATTCAGACTAATAACAACCCAGTAATTGCAAAATGCTGTTTTAATCAGAGATGTACATTAGATAATAATCATTCAATAGACAATGGAGAGCAATTGTCTGATGCAGCACAATTTTCCATTTCTAAAGCCTCTTTTTAACACACTTCTCCATTCCATAAGATACCAGTATCTTATGAATACTGAAACTCCCATTTTTTTTAAAGAACTGTGTATATAGTTTTTATAGCCTTAGTAATTATTAGCTTTTGAAATTATGGAATTGGGTTTTTTTTTAAAATATATGGTTATAGTTCATGAATAGCAAAACCATGGCAGCATAGGTGCAGATACAACCCAATCCAACAAGGATGACTTGTACTTAACAGGAAAAGTCACTTTTAATCATCTTCTTTTAATGACCCCATAATCCCTTGAGGGGTGGAGTCTGGGCAACTGAATGGAGCTGAGTGTTTACTGGCCAGATGCCCTTCCTGTCGCCAATGTGGAGTTATTTTCAGCAGACACATTCTCGTTGTGCCCAGAGAGAGAGAGAGAAATATCTGCCTCTAACTAGGATCGAACTCACAGCCTCCTGATTGTGAGGTGAGAGCTCCACCTCTAGGCCACCGCACCATTGAAAATAGTCACTTTTAATGATGTGGAAAATAGACAGTTCTGCAATGGCTTATACGGCATAAAAATATTTGGAATATTTGCTCCATTGCTTCTGACCTTATCATTTAGATATAGAAGAGCTCAAAAATTGAACGGATCAATGTGAGGATCTTTGGGTATCGAATATATACAAATTTATGCTCATAAAAGTGACGTACATTAAGCTGAGAGAATGGATGACCAAACCAACGTTATTTGGCGTGGCTTATGAATGAAGGTGCACATGAAGTCACTTTGATGCACAGGTTAGTGTGTTAGAGACAATGATTTTTTTACTCCCCTTTTGGTATAGCTGAAGTGAAGTGATGCTAAGCCCAACCTACCTCACAGGATTGTTGTGAGGAAAATAAGCAGAGGGACTGTTATATATGCAGCCTGCTTTAGGCGGACCGATATTTGAGAAGTGAGGATCTAAAAGTATCCTAGATTATTGTTACAAACATTTCAAAATAAGGCACCACTGATATGGAGTGGGACACAGACCTAAAAAAACAATCTTCACGTCCTGATACAGGAGAAAACTCAACAGTTTCCACTTCCTGCTGTCTCCCAACCGATCCAGGGATAATAATGTTGGGTGCTGAGATCCAAAGTTTTAAACTGGATCAATTTGTTTCTTTCCCAGCAGGCTACGCCTTAAAACTAGTTATTGGCAATTAACCGCAGAAAGGAGGAAGCGGGTGAATGAGTTACAGATTTAGACCAAAGTTAAGCCTAGAATTCTTATCAGCCATGGAATATGTCAATCATTAATAGGAAGGCAGAAAATGAATTTACCCCAAAGCCTGAATGAAAATGGAAGATCATTTCTTCACTAATCTGAGAGTAACTACCACGAAGGCACCCAGATGGTTTTCGTGCTTGAGGTGGGACTAGAACGCACTGTCTCCTAGTGATTGCCAAAGTCACCCAGCTGACTTTCATGCTTAAGGTAGGACTAGAACTCACCGTCTCCTGGTGACTGACCCAAAGTTACCCAGATAGCTTTCATGCCAAGGTAAGACTAGAACTCATCATCTCCTGGTTTCTAAGCCAGCAGCTTTACAACCAGGGGTGGGCTGCTGGGGGTTCGGGTGTACCCTTGGCGAAGATTCTGTAGGGATCGGCGAACCCCCAGATCCCACTACTGGTTGGTTCCGTCCACTCCGTCCCACCCCTTCCCTCCCAACCTCTCCCAGGAGTCTCCACACGCCCTGCTGTGGATACAGGTAAGTGCAGGGCGCGCGTGGAGGCTTGGGAAGGGAGAAGAAAGGGATTCCCTAGAGCGTCTGGAGCCCAGGAGGAGGCCATTTTCGCACTCCCAGAGGCTCCAGGAAAGCCTCTGGACCTTGGAGAAGACGAAAATGCCCCTCTCACCGTGGTGCAGGAGGCCGGCTAGGCCACACCCGCCATGGGCACGCCTACGCAGCAACCGGGCAGCGAACCCATTGCTGAGATTTTTGAAGCCCACCCCTGCTTACAGCCACACCGAACTGGCTCTCGTGTGATCCAAGAATAAATGCTTTGTTTTTAACCACTGGCTCTCACACAGTTTCAATTGAAACTTGATTTAAATTTAAATTTAGAGCAGATGACAGATGAGATACAGCTTTAAATCAGAAACGACTGCCGTAAATGTAGCCAGCAATTCATCAACACTCTTAATGGTAAAGTCAGTACCGTTAAGATTTATACAATTGTTAAGGGCCAACAACGCTGAGCTATTGTAACACAAGTGGCACTTCATAAATGTTTTGTAAACCATACAGCTATGTTAGTAAAAACTGAAAAACAGTAATAGCTCCAACAGGAATAATGACACTTGCCAATTTGTTCAAACCCAGATGAGGACAAGCAGTACTGGGAAAATATAAGAAGCCTCAAATTGAGTTTCCAGACATATAAATAGCATATTGTATGACCTATAATTTAAGCTGTAACAGTTTAAAAGCTAAGAGAGTGGTTGGTAAAAAAATAAAAAAATAAAGCAACAGCATGCAGAAAAACTCACTGTAAGCATGAAAATTTGTTTTATCCAAGTGCTCATAACTGGAAACTAGAAAATATTACGCAGGAAAAAGGTTTGGTACAAGTTACCAAAAACAATTTGAGTTCAGGCTGAGCAGGTGTGGTTACTTCTACCCACTTCTATGGAATGTAAGCATAGAGTGCTCTCAAGGATGGGAAAAATTAAAGACGAGCTCAGCTTTTTTCCTTATTAAGAATAGAGTAAAAAGGCTGAAAGAGGGAGAAATCCATAAAATTAAAAAAGGGACAATGTCAACAATCAAAGATCAGAATAACAGAGTTGGAAGAGACCTTGAAGGTTTCCTAGCCCAACCTACTGAAGCAAGAAATCCTGATCATTTTAGATAAATGCTTAGGCTGTTGGTTTGAACTCGAGCTTGGCAATTTGGTTGCAAGCGTTTCGTCACCGTTCGAGACCTCGTCACTGCAGTTTGAGGTGTGCTCGTCTGTCTGAACACACGTTTAGATACCTTTTTATGAAATGCAAATTAGACTGAATGTTGCTTGTTGACTCAAGAAATCTCTTAGGACTCAGAAATATCCAAATATTCAGACTAATTTGCATCTCATAAAAAGGTATCTAAAGACCTGTGTTAGGACAGACGAGCACAACTCAAAGCGCACTGACGAGGTCTCCTCGAATGATGATGAAACGTTTGCAGCCAAATTGCCAAGCTCAGAGCTCAAACCAACAGCCTAGCTGCCAACCCAAGCTACTAATATTCAAACACATTTCAGATAAATGGCTGTCCAATCTCTTCTTAAAAGTCTCCAGTGTTGGAGCACCCACAACTTCTGGAGGCAAGTCACTCCACTGATTAGTTCTAGGTTGCTTTTCTCCTTGATTAGTTTCCATTCATTGCTTCTTGTCCTGCCTTCTGCTGCTTTGGAGATTGACCCCTTCTTCTTTGTGGCAGCCCCTTAGATATTGGAAGAATGCTATCATTCGTCTTTCTCTTCATTAAGCTAGACATAAGAAAGCATCGGAATTCTTAGAAAACAAGTAAAAGCAGTAAACAAATCCTATTTGCTTTGGATAAATTGCATCTTATATGGAATAAGACAGTTTCAAGAAACCCAAAACCCAAACCAATGTATTGCCAGATTAGAAACACCCTGATCCTCAAAGCTAACATTTTCACCACTTCAGGGAGAGAGACAGAGAAATTTAATTACATTACGTTTTACTGTTTTTACTTGGCATTCGCTGTTACAATCATATCTATGAAGGACACTTAAAAGGAACAAAAATCCTTTTCTACAGGAAAGCAATAGTTTTAATGGGCCCATAAAACAGCGTTCAAGGTTTCAATAACTTAATGATTCTTCTATCAAGCTAAATTATAAATGCAAAGAAAAAAAATGGCACGTTACCTTATTTAGCTGTAATTAACCTTTCTTTAAAAAAAGAATACAATCGTTCAGAATACTGTATGTGAGCTGCAAAATACTAGATTGGCCAATAGATGACAGCAAAAAGTTAAAATGTTGGTATCACTCTGCTGCCATCTCATGATCATCCAAGGGTTTGCAATCCAGATCTGACAGTTCTACATTAAAGTGCCTAACTCCATCAACCTCCCCTCGACCCAATGTTTATATCTGGCTTCCAGTTATCAAAAAAGCAGATGGCATATTTTAAAAAAAATATCAGAAGTTTTAAATTGGATCTTTAAAGAATAAATTAATAGCAGTAGAATTCACTTTACTGCATAGTCAAACAAATCACAATACACATTTAAAACTATGGTCAGATCCATCTCTTTAGAAGAAATGGAGGCATCCTTAAAAGACTCCTGAAAAAAAGGAGTAAAATCTAATTCCAGGATGGCTGAGAAGAATCAGGTGACTAAAACAAATGAAACAATTTTGCACTTATTTAGCGCTAATTGGTTTTATGGTTAAGGCAACCAGGCGACTGTGAGTTCCAGTCCTACCTTAGGCAGGAAAGCCATCTAGGTGACTTTGGACTATGTTCTCAGCCCAGTTCACCTCACAGGGTTGTTGTTGTCGTGCAGAAAATCAGAGGAGGAAGAAATATGAGGCATGTTTGCAGCCTTATTTATAAAAATAAAGGTGGGATAACAACAAATAAATAATAATCCTGTAATAGTGTGGAGTACTATTACATGTAAAATAAGAATACATGTTTTAAAGATTGAGGTTTTTATACTATTAAATAAGAAAGATTACCAATAGGTTTAGCATCATATCAGGCAGGCCGAAATATCAACCCATCAAATTCAAACAAACCAACTGGACTAAGATTAAAATCTATTCCATGGGGCTTCATTCTTTACTAATAAGGCATTTGAATACTGTTTGTCAAAAGTTTAATATACTATTTGCTTTATTTGAATAAACACAATATAAAGCCTAGTAATGCACAATACAGTGGTATATTAACTGTTTCAAAACCATTAATTTATTTTTCGGCTGTGTTATGTTTTCTGCTATGCTTGAGGTTCAGACCACAATACACCCTCCAATTTTGTTAGAAAATATGATGGCTACTCGGAGCTTAAAATGTATTAAAACAAAGTTAGACATAATCACAGAAAATATGAAAGACGTCTCACCACTGATTTCCATTAATGTTACAAGTGAAGATCAACAGTACATTTAAATATGACAATTATTACAGATAGAGAAATATGCTTTTTTTCCAGTTCCTGAAACTTTCACTGATTGGCTATTTGTGAAATGATTTCTACCACATACTAATTTAGGTTAAAATGGCATTATGTAGTTTGTTGATCGTGGTAGGATTCCAATCATGATCTTGGCATGTACGAATCAAGCTGAATATAAGCTTATTAATCAAGCTGAATAAAAGCTTATTTGTCTGTACAGAACATGTTACGAGAAAAACCAGCAATTGTGTTTTGCTAATTTGGTTTTAGGATTTTAGCATGTAGGATCAACCCCAGCCGAATAATAAAAACAGTAAAAAGAGATTTCTCTTCTAGACTAACAGTCTTCTTTCTTAAATACAGTCTTCCCCATTTTTTTCTTTTTCATTTGTTTTCTCTGATCCCAAAGCTTCTTTTACAACTTAAAATTTCTTCCACAACTAAATCTTATTTTCCTTTCTTATTTTTTTTATCTCCACCTATTAACTTAATTTTTTTTTCTATCAATTTAAACTTTTCCAGCCTTATTTCCTTTTCAACCCAACACCTGGAGCAACCTTATGTACGTCTAATCAAATATAAGTGACACTGATCAGTTCCTGCTTAGAGGTAAAGCAGCAAATAAGCCTGATAAATCAATTATTGGGGTTTTGGGATTCTCTGAGCGCCACTGAGAAACTCAACAACTCGACAGTTGAGCCATGAGTCACATATGTTCTAATATTAAAATAAAGTGATCACTAAAGCAGAATGACATCACAATGTTTCTAATATTCCCAATTTTCTCCTGCTCCCTTCTAGCGCTGATGACGTTACGTAGTTTGGTAATGAAACGTCTGCAAGAAAATAATCAAGCAAGGAGAGAGTCATGGATCCCACATTCCCAACTCTATTCTTGGCCCAGGCAGTGATTTAAAAAAAAGAAACACCAAGGAGATGAGTAAGACTTCTATTTCTTCACCTTGTCCACAGAGGCATATATTTATACTACTTAGCCAGACACGCTCTACAGATAGTCCTCAACCTACAACCATTCAAAATTACAATGCCACTGAAAAAATCCAACCATGATCAAAATTCAGACACCCTGACAATGGACTCATATTTACGGCGGTTGCACTGTCCCGGGGTCCTGTGATCCCTCTTTTGCAACCTTCTGACAAGCAAAGTCCGTGGGGAATGCCCGATTCACTTAACGACCTTGTTACTAACGTAACAACTGCGGGGGATTCACTGAACAACTGGGACAAGACAGGTCACAAAACGGAGCCAAACTCGCAGAAACCACCGTCTTGCTTAGCCACACAGGTTTGGGGCTCACTTATGGTCGTAAGACAAGGAGCACCTGCGTCCTTTGGAACGGGCTGCCAACAAGTGCAAAACTTGGCTCCAACTTTACTTTTTTTAAAAATTCGACCCAATGGTTCTGTTCACCCTCGCATTGAGCAAATAACCCAGTTACACACACTTTAAGGTGTCTTTCCACTGGATAAATTGGTAGGCACGTTTACACAGTTGTGCACGGGCGTGTGTCGGAGTAGCGCTGGCATGGCTCCCCTCTATTGGACGGAAACTGCTCTGGTTTTCCAACGTTTCCTGAAACGCAATTATTTCTACTCGCCCTGCAAAACCTCTAAGCAGAAACTTGATCGAACCTCCGACGTACGGTAATTTCTGGCGGGGTTTACAACTGTAGGGACTGTAGGGTAATTACAACTCCACGTACTTGATGTCGGGATGCCAGTACATAATGGGGCAGGTAGTTCCCAGTTTGTTTAGTGACCGTTCGAAGTTACGGTGGTACTGAAAAAAAGTGACTTATGATGTTTTTTTTTTCACACTTACGACCGTGGCAGCGTTCCCCACTGTCATGTGATCAAAACTCAAAACGCTTGGCCGCCGACTCGCGTTTGTGACGGTGGCAGTGTCCTGGGGGGTCATGTGATCCGAGTTTCTGACAAGCAAAGTCCGTGGGGTTAATTCACTTTAACCACCAGGCTACTAACTTAACTGCAGTGATCCATTTAAGGACCAGGGCAAGGAAGGTTGTAAAAATGGGGGACATTCGTTCTCCTGTCTCGCTTAGCAGCAGACATTTTTTTGGGGGGAGGGAGGCTCCATTGTGGTCGTAAGTCGAAGACTCCTTCAGTGTCTCCTGCGGGATGCTGTCCGAGGTTCTGATAAGTCCTCGAATGGACTCTGCTCTTGACAGCGTGAATTATTGCATGCTTATTACAATCTGAATTTCTGGTCAAGCCAGGGCACGCTTTCAAATTTTACAGGTAACACCACCTTAAGTCAAATGTGGCAGAACCCTTAAAACCAACTCCACCTTCATTCTCACCAATTAGTATGTGTGTGTGTGTGTGTGTACATACACACACTCACACACACATACATATATATATATACACACCTGATCAAACGGATTACATTTTAATCCACTGGAACCCAAGATTATTGGAGTTCTCATTCATCCGGGTCACAGTTGTCCCAAAGGGGCTTCCATTGGAAAGGCCGCTGGGATGTGGTGATTTTTTTAAAAAAATAATAATTATTATTTTTTTCCTTTAAGATGTTTTGCTTCTCAGCCAAAAAGCTTCTTCGGTTTCTAACCAACTGATGGGGAATGGAAGGGATTTATACTCCGCAATCAGCCAGCCAGCCAGCCGTAAGTATTCTGCAACTACTACCTAACGGCTAATCTACCTTATGAACTCTTATCTATCAAACACATCTGGAGCTTTTCCTACCAGAAAGGATCGGAGTCAGCATGAAGCCCAGCAAAGTTACAAGGAGTGAAAATACAGCAACTTCACACAGAAAGGTACTTCACACAGTAGTTCCCAATCAAAGTAATCTACAATCAAGACCACATCAATAACGAAGCTAATTAATTAAAACACATCTAATGAAAATACATCTAATCAGAATCATCAACAGGTGAGCATTAAGTCCAGCCGTTAGTTGTCTAAACAAACATATTATTGTGGTGTTGTGTGGATGCCATTTCAATCTACATTCACTTAAAGTTATGCCATGCCTATAATAGGATATAAATTGCAAGGATACGGAAATCACAAGAACTATAATACGAGGGCATGCAGCAAAGAGTTGGAGCCAGTAGAATATTTAAAAAAATAAATAAATAAATAATCTTCTTTCTTAATCCAAGGAGACAGTTGAAAACTAGTTTATGTTTCAGTATTAGAGCTATAGATTGTTTAAACAAAAATATTTCTTATTTCTGAGCCATTTATGGATAACGTTTATATATTTAACAATATTTAACATAATAACCTGACAGCTATTTAGCTATAACAGAGAATGCCATATTAAATGGAGTTACACTGCTTGATTTAAAGTTCTGCACAAAAATACCAGCAGTTTTAAATGGAACATACTAATACCTACTGATATCAAGGGAGGTACTAATGCCATTCTATAAAGCCTTAGTAAGACCACACCTAGAATCCCGCATCCAGTTTTGGTCACCGCACTATTAAAAAAGATGCTGAGGCTCTGGAAAGAGTGCAGAGAAGAGCAACCAGGATGATGAGGGGACTGGAGGCTCAAACATCCGACGAACGGTTGCAGGAACTGGGCCTGGCTAGTCTAGTGAAGAGAAGGACCAGGGGAGACAGGAGACCAGTCTTCCAATATTTGAGGGGCTGCCACAGAGAATAGGGGGGTCAACCTATTCTCCAAGGCAATTGAAGGCCAGACAAGGAATAATGGATGGAAACTGAACAAGAAGAGATTCAACCTGGAAATAAGGAGGAATTTCCTGACCGGGAGAACAATCAACCCATGGAACAGAAGTTGCCTTCAGAAGTTGTGGGAGCTTCATCACTGGAAGCTTTCAAGAAGAGACTGGACTGCCACTTGTCAGTAATGGTGTAGGGTCTCCTACTTGGGTGGGGTAGGGGGGTTGGACTAGATGACCTACAAGGTCCCTTCCAACTCTGTTGATCTGTAATCTACTGTAATTTCACTAATGTCTGCTTCTGAGGATGTTTAAACCAGAAAAGTTAAACAGCTTTTTTTCTGACATACTACCCATTTACAGCTACTTAGCCAGGTTACAATATGTGTATGAGGAGGGGTTTAGCCAAGCCTGCCCCAAAAGGAGAAAAATGAAATGAAACCGCTCATTTTAATACTCAAAATGCCCCCCCCCAAGTCAATAAAAACCGAAGAGGCATCCAGTTTTGGCAGCGCTGATGACAAGAAAAATAAAAAAAACATTGTGAAGATTTCGAGTTCATCGGGGAAAACGTAGAAAGAACCATACGTCTAATTTAAAATAATAATAATAATAATGCACCCCAGGCTTCCAAGTAAGGTTTCTGTCAAGGTGACGTACACCAGAGTTAAATGTTGAGAAAGGCTTTTGACTTTTAAAAGTTTATAAAACAGTTTATAAAAGTTTATAAAACAGTGTGAGCATTATTACTTCTGGCACTTATTTTTTTTTTTTTAAAAGGATCTCAGATGTCAAAAAAGAGTTGTCTACTGTATATTACACACGTGTACACCTCAGCAGAGGTATATTGTGGTTATCGTCAAGCAACTGATGCACTGAATGTCTGTGTGTGCGTATTCATATAAATACACACACATATACAAACAGCGCATGGGTTGCTTGACAAGCATATTATAACGCAAAACTGGAAACCATGCAACTTACATTAACTTGCCCTTGGCTCTGGTATCATATTTGATTATCCCGTCCCACCTCCTTCCGACAATCCTTTTTTCCCTTTTTATAAATCCGCCCGGCATCTCCCCGTGGTCTCCCTATCCCAGCCCAGGGATGCAATAATAGATGGGTTTTGGAAGACACCCAAGCCAATAAATGTGTTTCTCCGGGTGTGGTTCCATTATTGCAAATCCCTCGCAAATCCATTATTGCAAATTCCATTATTGCAAATCCAAGCCATTTGGGAAAAGAGGCGAAATGTTTAAAAGGTTGTTTAAACATGCACGGCGCCGGGCTCTGAAATCGAAAACCCAACACCAACGGGAAAGGGTCATCCGCATGCAGTTGGCGCTCTTGTATTACGTCACGTGAAATGCAGTACAGCCAGAATGGGTGCGATACCCATCCATGGGCATTGGACTCGTTTTAAAGAGAAAAACGCAACACAACTGGAAAGGGCGCAACCCACATTAACAGGCATTGGCTCTGGTATATTCTACGAAACACAACCCACATGAACATGCATTTGGCGCTCGTATATTTATTATGTTAATATATATTAATGATATATTATATAAAATGCAACACAATTTGAAAGAGCATAACCCACATGAACATGCATTTGGCGCTAGTATATTTATATTAATATTATATATTAGTTATATATTACATATTATATTACGTAAAATGCAAGACAATTTGAAAGAGTGCAACCCACATTAACGTGCATTTGGCGCTAGTATATTTATTATATTAATATTATATATTTGTGATATATTATACTATATAAAATGCAAGACAATTTGAAAGAGCGCAACCCACATTAACGTGCATTTGGCGCTAGTATATTAATATGATATATATTATATAAAACGCAACACACATTCACGTGCATTTGGCTCTATTATATTATATACTGCATTAAAATGCAACTCACCTGAAAAGGGTGCAATCTAAATTAACAGTCATTTGGCTCTGGCATTACAGTTTATTACCCTGCCCTTCCCCTTCTCTCCTCCTCCTCCTTCTTCTTAGTATCCCTTTTTTTTTCTTCTTTCCTAAATTCGCCCGGCATCTCCCCGTGGCCTCCCCTCCCAGCCCCAGGACGCAACCCATGTCTACTGCCAGGCTTTCTGGGAAGCAACTACGGGAGAAAATACAAAACGGCCCAGGGACACAACACAACACACCGTTCGGGAGTCCTTGCGCGTGTAAAAACGCGACACACTTCCCGCATCTTCAGCAAGGAAGGCGGCCTTTCCCGGCGGTCGCCCCTCCGAGGGCGGACCAGGGCCGACCCTGCTTAGCTTCGCTGACCTCCCGCT
>JANHFL010041082.1:0-14528 GCA_032468155.1 Oxyrhabdium leporinum
TTTTAAATAGTTGTTGTAAACCGCCCCGAGTCTCCGGAATGGGGCGGTATATAAATTAGATATAATAATAAAAAAAAAGATATAATAATTCCCAAAAATACTCCTCCTGCCGTGAACAAGGCACGGGTTCAAATGCACCGTTAGCCCTGCGAGGTAGTGCAGAGAAGAAGCACCATCAAGAATCATCATCATCATCCTCTTTTAACGACCCCCCATAATCCCTTGCAGGGTGGAGTCTGGGCAACCGAACGGAGCTGAGTGTTTTACTGGCCGGATGCCCTTCCTGTCGCCAATGCGGAGTTATATCCAGCAGATATATATTCTCATCGTGCCCAGAGAGAGAAATATCTGCCTCTAGCTAGGATCGAACTCACAGCCTCCCGATTGTGGGGCGAGAGCTCCACCTCTGGGCCACCGCACCACTCCAAGCACCATCCAGAACGCTAGCTCAATTTGACTGCACAGGTAGTCCTCGACTTACAACAGTTTACCGTTTACTGACCGTTCGAAAGTTACAACGGCACTGAAATAAGTGACTTAGGACCGTGTTTCACACTTAACGATGGTTGCAGCCTCCCCGTGGCCACGTGGTCGAAATACAGATGCTTCGGCAACTGACTCGTATTTATGATGGTCCCCTTTTGCGACCTTACGACAAGCAAAACCAACAGGGAAGCCCGATTCGTTTAACAACCATGTCAGCAACTTAACAACTGCAGGGATTCACTTAACATCCGTGGTTGCAACATAGGGCAGAACTCACTTAACAACTGTCTTGTTTAGCAATGGAAAAATTCAGCTCCATTGTGGTCGTACGTCAAGGACTACCTGTAGGAACAAAATCTTGCAAAGGTATTTCACCCCTCCTTTCCTTTTACTCACCGCAAAACTAGGGTGGGGGTCTCTTCTCAAATTCTTCTCACACCTTCTTCTCTCCTTCTGCGGATTGAGATATTAACAGGTTAACAGAGTTGGAAGGGACCTTGGAGGTCATCTAGTCCAACCCCCCCAACACCATTTCTGATAGATGGCAGTCCAGTCTCTTCTTGAAAGCTGAAGATATATTTTACTCTCTGTCCGTTCTAGTTCCTGACTTTAAGGCAGGTTAAAAAAATCTTGCAAATCAAATACAAAAAATCATTTATTCCCATTCTCTCTCTCTCTCTCTCTCTCTCTCTCTCTCTCTCTCTCTCCCCCTCTCTCTCCCTCCCCCCTCTCTCCCTCTCCCACTGCGCACACACACACACCGCTTTGGGAAAGTTGGTCTCGTATGAAGCCGGTTTGTCTAGTGGTTAAGGCTAGAAAGCAGGTGATGGTGAATTCTAGTCCTGCCATAGACATGGAAAATGACTGGGTGACTTTGGGCCTGTCACCAGATAATGATGAATTCTAGTCCTGCCTTAACCATGAAAGCTGGCTGGGTGACTTTGGGCCAATCACCAGGAGACAGGAGAGTTATAGTCCTGCCTTAACCATGAAAGCTGGCTGGATGACTTTGGACTAATCACCAAGTGACACTGAGTCTAGTCCTGAGCCAATCACTAGATGACAGTGAATTCTAGTTCTACCTTAGCCATGAAAGCTAGCTAGGTGACTTTGGACCAATCACCAGGAGACAGGAGACTTCTAGTCCTGAGCCAATCACCAGGTGATGGTGAGTTCTAGTCCCGAGCCATTTCCAATATTGGGCAAATACAATTATTGCTGCAAGCGATATCAAATATGCGTAGCCTTTGTCATATTTTTCTGGTATTACGCCTAACAGACATACTTCTGGCTTATAGTCTAATATACGTTGCCTTAACATTTTTTTCTAACCACGCATGAAAACCAGCCAGGTAACTTAGGCCCAATGACTACGGAGACAGGGAGTTCTAGTCCCACCTTCTGCCCGAGAGCGTATTGTCTAACTTTCAGCCCAACCTCCCTCACAGTTTAGTTTTAGTTTAGTTTAATTTTTAATTTATATACCTCCCCATTCCGAAGACTCGGGCCGGTTTACAACAGTTATTTAAAAACAGTATAAAATAAATTGCTTTAAAAACTTTAAAAACCCCTGTTGTGCTGGGATAACAGCAGGAGGAGAAGGAGCATTGGATATATTCACCGCCTTGAGTTGTTTGCAAAACTCAGAAAGATTCGCCGGAGGCAAATCCATAATTAAGTGGCAGACTGACCGTCCCAAGAGAATTTTGCATTCTTTTCTCCCGTGATTGAAGGTTTACAAATTCAGTTCCCATCTCTGGGCCCGCCAGGTGCCTCTTCTGCTGTCCTGGCTGAGGAATTATTGCAAGCTTTTTAAATATATATGTATATTCTCTTTACATACAATGTGTGCTTGGGCCACATACTACTGGCTGAGTCGGTACAAGTACATAATAATACTTTTTAACATCCTAATTTCTACCTCTATTTTCCAACCATTGATAAAACAACTCCCAAATTCGAAAATATTCTGTGTCTTCTTTTTCTTTTATCTTCGGTGTTAAACTATCCATTTCTGCACAGTCTAATATTTTTTTTAGCTATGTCGTTCTCTCTTGGTGTTTAATCGCCTTTCCATTATTGTGCAAATACAATTCTTGCTGCTGTCAAAACACGCGATATCAAATATGCGTAGCCTTTTGTCATATTTTTCTGGTATTATGCCTAACAGAAATACTTCTGGCTTATAGTCTATATACGTTGCCTTAACATTTTTTTCTAACCGCGCGTGTATTTTTGTCCAGATTTTATTTTATTTTTTTGCTTTTGGACACATCCACCACATGTGATAATATGTGCCCGGTATTTGATTACATCTCCAACATTTGATGGACATATTTTTTTTTAAACATGTTTGCTAGCCTGGGTGGAAAGTGCCACCTATAAAACATTTTACGCAGGTTTTCTTTACATGTCGTTACCATTGTCAATTGATCGCTTCTTTCCCACAGTGTTTGTCAATTATCTAATTGTATCATCATCTTTTAACGACCCCATAATCCCTTGCGGAGTGGAGTCTGGGCAACTGAATGGAGCTAGCAGAGCGTTTTAATGGCCCGATGCCCTTCCTGTCGCCAGTGCGGAGTTTTGTTCAGCAGATATATACTCAGATGTGCCCAGAGAGAGAAATATCTTGCCTCTACCTAGGATCGAACTCGCAGCCTCCTAATTGTAAGGCGAGAGGCTCCACTTCTACCGCTCCATTATCTATATTTTGTCTAAAATATTTTGGGTTTCTTCTCGTTCTTTCCTCGAAGATCTGCTCAAAGGGAGGAACGAAGAGATGAAACCGGACCCCTTCCTGCGCAAGAGCCCCTCCCTCGAATCACTGAGCAAGCCCCCAACCCTGGCCTTTGCCGGCCGGATGTTCACTTCCGCGCCCAGCGGCTTGAAACCGCCCAGCAAACTCAGGTGAGTCAGGTAGCACTGCTGCTTGTCAGGCAAGGGTTGTGTGTGTGTGTGTGTGTCAGTTACAGTAGTCCTCGACTTACAACCATCCATTTAGCGATGGTTCAGTTACGGTGGCACTGAAAAAAAACGTGACTTAGGACCAGTTTCGCTGTTGCAGTCTCCCCGTGGTCACGCGATCATAATTTAGAGGCTTGGCAACTGACTCGTATTTATGACGGCTGCAGTGTCCCGGTGATCCCCGTTTGTGACCACCTGGCGAGCCAAGTCAAGGGGGAAGCCAGATTCGCTGAATAACCATACGGCAAGAAGGGTCGTAAAATGGGGGAAATCCGCTTCGCAAATATCTCGTTTAGCAGCGTAGAAATTCTGGGCTCAATTATGGTCGTAAGCCATAATTATTCTATCAATGGTTAGAAAATAAATATGTCGATTAGAGACAAATGAAAATAGTGAAGTTATATAGGTGATTTGAATTAAAATGTTTTTGATGATTGATAAAATGAAGGATATATTATATAATTTAGTAAATATTATTATAAGAATAGATTTGTATTTTTAATTATTCTCGCAAATATTTGTACCCAGACGACACACCGTGTAATAGAAGACTGATTGTATGTAAATAAAATAAAAACTTATGTAAAAAAAAAAATAATTATGGTCGTAAGCCGAGGACCACCTGTATACAGCAAGTTTATGAGCTGTGGACTTCAACTCCCAGCATTCCTCTGCCAGCCAGCCACCCTAGAACTAAGGAGAAGTTTCCTGATATTTAGAACAATTCATCATTCAACTTGCCACCAGAAGTTGTGGGCGCTCCATCATTGGAGGCTTTTAAGAAGAGGCTGGGCTGCCATTTGGCTGAAATGGTATAGGGTCTCCTGCCTGAACTGGGGGCTGGACTAGAAGACCTCCAAGGTCCCTTGCCTACTCTGTCATTCTCTTATTCTTCTGGCTTTTAGTGTGGAAAGGAAGGATCCATTGGCGGCGTTGGCGAGGGAATATGGCGGCTCGAAGCGGAACGCGCTCTTGAAGTGGTGCCAGAAGAAAACCGAGGGGTATCCAGTGAGTAAAGGAGTATTTGTCACTTCCTTTTAGTAACGGTCTTCTCTTTTTATGTCTTCTGAGAGAATGGAGTTGCTCCTAGGATGTCCCTCGCGTTTTGAGGTCCCGCGTCTGCTGAGATTCCCAGCTTGGGGTGGTCTCGGTGGGGTTGCGCATCGGACATCCTCCTGGGGGCCTTGAGAGGTTTTCGCCAAGCACGTGAGATGGGCAGGGACTTGGAGGTCATCTAGACCATCCTCAGCCAGTTGGCAGCGCCCAGAGCTCGATACGTAGGAAGCTCTTGAGATAGTCAATCCCCACATAATGTGCCGGGAGGAGGAGGAGGAGGAGGAGAAGCAATGCTGCCTACAAAGATGGGGAAAGAGGGAGGGAGGGAGGAGATGGAAGCAGGGCGGGAAAGAGAAGGGAGGGAGGAAAGAGGGTGGGAGGATGGGAAGGAGGGAGGAAGGGAGGCACCAAGGAAGGAAAGAGAAGAAGGATGGGAGGAAGGAAGGAGAAAGGAGAAGAAGGAAGGAAGGAAGGAGAGGGACGGAGGGAGGAAGGAAGGAGAAGGAGGAAGGAAGCAAGGGGAGGGAGGAAGGAAGGAAGGGGAGGGACGGAGGGAGGAAGGAAGGAAGGAAGGAAAAAGAAGGAGGATGGGAGGAAGGAAAGAGAAAGGAGAATGTGGAGGGAAGGAAGAAAGGAAAGAGGGACAGGGAGGAAGGAGAAGGAGGAAGGAAGGAAGGAAGGAAGGAAGGGGAGAAGGAAGGAAGGTCTGGATTTTATGGTGGATGGACAGACAGATGGATGGATTGTTGGTGTCACCTTTTAGTGACTGCCTAGATTGATTTTCTCCAGGATGAGCCCAAATAATTACTAGATAGTAACTTGGGGGTGAGAGGAGACCACCGGTATGAAATTGGTACATGAGAAGCACAGGTGTACCTCAATTTACTAGTGCAAAAGACGGGAGGTCTGAATGCCGGCTCTGCTTCCACCTTCCTTGGTTCTGGTGTGGACGTTTCACTCGCGCGTCAGTGCAATTCTCCCCGTGGGTGTTTGAGTCCCCGCGCGTCTTCTTGTGAGTAACTTGGGACACCTCCTTTGTGGGCTGCTACCTACCCAGCTGCAACAGTTAAGAAATTAGATGGGGAACTGGGGAGAGAGACAGGCAGGTCGTCCTCAAGTTACGACCATAATTGAGTCCCAAAAATTACGGCCATTAAGCAGGTCACCATGCGGCCAGACCCAATTTTGCAACCTTTTTGGGGGGAGGTCACGAAGCAGACACAGAGGCCGTAAAGCACACCCGTCGTAGCTTAACAACCAGTCGTAAATTGAGAACTACCTGTATTTCCTGGAAGCTCTACTCAGTTTTGCTCTGCAGCCTCCTTGTCGGGCTTCTGGATCAGGCTGTTATAACCCTACATGGCCACTAGGTGGCAACAGAGAGTTAGGGTTTTTTTTCCCCTCTCAGTTGCTGCCCTCTAGTGGCGATTGGATTTACCGCAACTCAAATCTGATCTGCTTGTTTCTTATCTTGCAGCCTTTTTTTTTTTTTCCTCCTGGATTAAATACTTGTGGTCAAGGATGATGGGTAGAGAGGGCCCATTATGAATCTGGGGAAAGCTTCACGGGCTCACCCATTTTCCTTTTGGACCTTGGTAGTCCTCTATTTACGACCATAATGGAGACTGCCCATCACAGTCATACGTCATGACGATTGTAAACTTCCATCGCCTGTGTTTTTTATAATCTTTCTTGTGGCAGTCAAGTGACCACTGTGGTCATTAAGTGAGTTTCTGCGGTCCTTATGGGAAGTAAATTGGGCAGGTTTGGTGCAAATCAAAAATAATAATCAGAAACAAATGTTGGTTTTATATCTCTGAATTGCAGGCTGCTTGCGGATCATAAGTAAGCCGCCCAGAGTCTCTCAGTAGTGAGAGGGTGGTCACACAGGTAGTCCTTGTCTTACGACCACATTTCTGTTGTTAAATGATACATTGGTTAAGTGCATTTTGGCTCATTTTACGACCTTTCTTGCCTCCATTGTTAAGTGAATCACTGCAGTTGTTAAGTTAGTCACACGGTTGTTAAGTGAATTTGGATTCCCCATTGACTTTGCTTGTTAGAAGGTCACAAAAGGAGATCACATGAGCCCAGGACACTGCGACTGTCATAAATGTGAGTCGGTTGCCAAGGGTCCGAATTTTGATCTCATGACCACGGGGATGCTGCAACGGTCATAAGTGTGAACAACGGTCATAAAGTCAAGGACTACCTGTATAAATTTAAAACATAAAATAAATACATACAGGAAGTCCTCATCACCTCCTTATGATCAAAATTGGGATCAGAATTTCCATTGCTAGGTGTGGCAGTGTTTAAGTGAGCGGCGCCTGATCTGACGACCTCCTTTGCCACTTTTGTTGAGCGAATCACTGCAGTTGTTAAGTGAATTGTGTGGTCGCCTCCGCCTATTGACTTTGCTTGTTGGAAGCAGGCCGAGACAATGATCAGTGGTGACCCCCGAGGACCCTGTGACCATCCTAAATGCATCAAAGTGCCCAAATTTTGATTATGTGACCGTCATGATGATGGTCGTAAGTTGAGAGGACTGGTTGCAAATCTCTTTTTTCAGCACTGTTGTAACTTGAAATGGTTTGCCAAAAGAACAGTTGCGAGTTGAGGATTCCCTTTACCCCTGGGGAGGTCCATCATAGTTTTTGAAGAAAAATCCAATCCGGTTTCAGTCTGGGAGAAAGATGCTGGAAATAAAATGGAGGCCGATTGGAAAGAAGGACACTGTCTACTGGGTGAGCAGAACCAACAACAGCATGTAGTTCTGGGACAGCTGACAAAATAGCTTGAATGAGTGAACAGATCTTTATAGGTTTCTGTGACTTTGTGCTGGGGATTGTGCAATGAAGGGGCTTTTTGTATCTCTTGCTATTTCGGTCATCATCATCATTTAACGACCCCACAATCCTTTGCGGCGTGGAGTCTGGGCAACGGAATGGAGCTAGCAGAGTGTTTTAATGGCCGGATGCCCTGCCTGTCGCCAATGCGGAGCTTTGTTCAACAGATAGATTCTCATTGTGCCCAGAGAGAGAAACATCTGCCTCTACCTAGGATCGAACTTGCAGCCTCCTGATTGTGAGGCGAGAGCTCCACCTCGAGGCCACCGAACCACTCCGTCTCTTGCTATTTCAGTGGTGGTGGGTTAATCCTATTACCCCGTTTCCCTAAAAATAAGCCCTCGTGCAGGTGTCAAACTGGTGGCCTATGGGCCGGATGCGTCATGTGGAGGCCACGCCCAACCCAGCTCCGCGAAGGAGAAAACTGTTGTGTAACGGCAACGTAACTCGGCGAGTTTGATACCCGTGCCCTGATGCTTATTTTGGGGCCTAAAAGAAAATAAGACCCGGTCTTATTTTTGGACAACCACGGTATGTCCTAAAAGGTCATGACCTCTCCTTCTTAATCCCATCACCTGGAGCTGTTTGGTTTGTGAATAGACTGGCCTGGATTTCTTAAAAATATCCCTCTCTAAAGGCAGTTGGGTGTTGCTTTCTGCCTTTAAAAACACATTTCTCCATTTCTCCTTTGGGGAAATATAATAGTCTGCCTCTTTTAATATCCCCCAAAATATTTCATTCTCTATGAGGGTGTGTGTGTGTGTGGCTTCCCACAATAGCTTAAAACGGTCGGTACAAAACCGGTCGTAAGTCGAGGATTACTGGACCCGGGGCGCAGATGTCTACACCGACCAGTAGGTGTCAGCAAAGGGCCAATTTTGTTTCTGCCTGGTTCCTACTGTTTTCGATGTTTGCAACCCTGAACGAACTGAGATTTTAAGCACCCATCCCAGCGCCGTAGGCGATCCCCGGTTTGTGCAAATGATTTTCGTCTCCCCCGCTGCCAAGAAATTAAAATAAACCCTTCGCACACCCCCTCTCGGATCAAAGGGGAGCCAAGCGTATTTGGTTCCTGTTCATTTTTATTTTTGGCCGCCGAAGTATTTCCGCCGGACGGTCTTTTAACAAAAAAGGGCCTTTGTGATTTTTTGGCCCGTCTTTTGGGAGGCCTTTATTTATTTTTTTCCACGCTGCTCTGTGTTATCCTCAGAGCAAAAGTCTTGGTGTCCCTTACATGGTTTCGGTGGGGCAGGATTTTTGGATGGCTAGGGAATTCTGGGCATTGAAGTCAAGCGATCTTCAGGTATGCTGACTGGAGAATTCTGGGAGTTGCGGTCCACCGCTACCCATCATCTCCCAGCGGCCAAGGCTGAAAGGTTTGGAGAGAGGCAAAGGTGAGAAAAAGACCCCCACCCCCACCCCTCATCCAGAACAATGGGGCTGATAATCCTCCTGGCAGCGGGCACGCCAAGGAAAGATTTTTCTGGGCTACCCAGATCGTGGAAAAACCCCTCCACCGTTTTTGGCAGAGGGAGTAAGGCATCGCTTGGTCTGATGGGCAGCTGCAGGAATCCAACGAATCAACAAATAAATCAGTAGAATCGTCGAAAGATTTACGGAGGGGAAGGAGAGGCACTGGAGGGGGTGGAGCCTCAAAACCCCTGCTGGTCCCGGCCCCCCCCCCGGGGGAAGCGTTTGTGTGGGATCCAAGCCTCGCATAGTATTCCTCCCGTGGACAGGAGGAGGGAACTGAGTGGCTCCACCTGCTCAAGGAGGGAGGTTCACCAGCCTGCTGGAAATTCGGGGAGCTGTGCCCCCCCCCAACCCCCCTGGAAAGTGCCCTGCTCAGGAAGTGTTGCAAAGCTGGGTGGGGTCAATGCAGGGTTTTTTGTTGTTTTGTTACGCAATGGGTAGCAAATAAAGTGAATGAATACAGGAAGGGAGGAAGGAAGGAAGGAAGGAAGGAAGGAAGGAAGGAAGGAAGGAAGGAAGGAAGGAAGGCATCCCGCTCAGGAACTATTGAAAAGCTAGTTGGGGTCAAAGCAATTTGCCACCCAGAGTCATTTTGTCATGCAATGGGTAGTAAATAAAATGAATGGACGAAAGAAAGAAAAAGAAAAAAGAAAGAAAGAAAGGCAAAGTGAGGAAGGAAGGAGATGAAAGGATAGAAGTGAGAGGGGGAGAGAAAAAGAAAGAAAAAGGCGAAGGAGATGAAGAGGGGATGGAAGTGAGCAGGAGAGGAAAAGAAAAGAAAGAACGAATGAAAGAAAGAGGCAACGTGAGGAAGGAAGATGGAAGGAGGATGGAAGTGAGGGCGAGAGGAAAAGAAAAAGGGAGAAAGAAAGAAAGGAAAGGAAGGAAGAAAGGATAGAAGGAAGGAAGGAAGAAAGGAAAGAGAAAGAAAGAAAGAAAGAAAGAAAGAAAGAAAGAAAGAAAGAAAGAAAGAAAGAAAGGCAAAGTGAGGAAGGAAGGAGATGAAAGGAGGATAGAAGTGAGAGGGGGAGAGGAAAAGAAAGAAGGACGAAGGAAGGAAATAAAGAGGGGATGGAAGTGAGCAGGAGAGAGGAAAAGAAAAAAGAACGAATGAAAGAAAGAGGCAACGTGAGGAAGGAGGATGGAAGGAGGATGGAAGTAAGGGGGAGAAAGAAAGAAAGGAAAGAAAGAAGAAGAGAAAGAAAAAAAGAAAGAGAAAGAAAGAAAGAAAGAAAGAAAGAAAGAAAGAAAGAAAGAAAGAAAGAAAGAAAGAAAGACCTTCCGAGTTTCAGGTCGGATTGAGGGCTCGAACCGAGCATTCCCACCTGGCCAGGCCTTCTACCTTTCCAGCACCTGTCTCCCCACAACACGAATTCTCCCTCACCTGCCCCACTGGCTTCCGAATTCCCTCCGTTTCGGGGTGTCCTCCCCCCCAGGAGAGCCATCTCCCTCCAGCTGCTCTTCCCAGAGCTTTTGTTCCCAAAGCTCTCCGGCGTCTCCAGGTTAAAACAGGTGGAGCGTCGGACTCACCTGGGCCTTTCTGGCCACGCCCTGCTCCTCTCCACCCCTCCCCAGACGATGCTCCCATTATGGGATGCCTGGAAGGAGCCAGAAAGGGGTCCGAGGGGTCACTTTTTCATCTGGAGGTCCAGGTTCTCCAAAAATAAGATTTTTCGTGAATATTTTTCCGACCAAGAGCGACTGGCCGGGTCATTTTTCAGCTGCCCAAGAATAATTTAGCGCGGCGTCACCACGCCGGACACGTCCAGCACAAGCATGAGATCATTTTTCTGACTGTCCTCGTCGCCCCTTTGAGAATCCGATCAAAAACCTGATTTTCTTCCTCCGAGACCAACGTGTTTTCTGTCGGCAAGAAGCAATCCCACCCGCCCAAATCCCAAGGGGTGGGGGGGGAAAAAAAATCATACCCGAGGCCCCCTTTCCCTTGCTAGGGGAAAGTCCTCGACTTACAACGACCGCGGAGCTCCAAATTCCCGTTGCGAAGCGAGACCGTTCTGAAGTGGGTTTTGCCCCATTTTACGACCTTTCTTGCCAAGCGAATCACTGCAGTTGTTAAATTAGTCAACCGGTCGCTAAGTGAATCTGGCTTCCCCCCCCCATGGACTTTGCTCATCAGAGAGGTCGCAAATTGGGATCGTGTGACACACACACACACACACACACACACACGACAGCTGTGACCATCGTAAATATGAGTCAGTTGCCAAGCGCCTGGATTTTGATCGCGTGACCCACGGGAATGCTGCAACCGTCGTAAGTCTGAGCACCGGTCCGAAGTCCCTGTTTTCAGTGCCGCTGCAACTTCAAACGGTCATTAAGGGAACTGTTGTAAGTTGAGGACTTCCTGGACTAAAAATCTAATGTAGTAAAAATTGTAAATATGGATGTTTACATATGGTAATATTTAATCTTTGATCTGAATTTTTGGTCAAAATTTGATGTTTGATCTGAATGTTTAGCTTCTGGGGCAAACATTTTGGGGGACCCAGGCACCTGGGTCTTGTAGTCTTAGCGCCACTGGGGCCCAGGCACCTGGGTCTTGTAGTCTTAGCGCCACTGGGGCCCAGGCACCTAGGTCTTGTAGTCCTAGCACAACTGCAGAACGTGATGCTTAGAACGAAAATCCGATTAACAATTAGCCAAGCCTTAAGAAATTAACTTAGAGGAAACATCTATCTAACCCGGGCCAATTAACGCTCAATTACCGCTGTTCTTTTCTCAATTTCTTTTGCTCTCCATCATGTTTCTGATTATCGTTACACGTCTGGGCTCCCGGCAGCCGAACACGGCTCAGATATTTGGAGAGCGACATTCAACGCTTTAATTATTCTCATCCGTCTCTTTACGACGTTGGGCATCTGGATGATGATTATAGGTTACTAGCGAAAACAGGGGTAGTTTTTTTTTCTAAAGAGATTGTCCTCGACGGACAGCATATGCTTCGAGACCGCTGAAAGTTACAACGGCACTTTTAAAACGTGACGGACATAAGTCGCTCCGTCGTTCAGTCGAGGGCAACCTGCCAGGCGGGAAAGCGGAATCGCTTGCCCAGCTAAAAGCCTTCCTCGCGCAGCCTTTCGCACGGGATGCCCAGGAGAAACCTGGCTTGTTCACTGAACTTCAGGAAAGGATAAAAGAGAAGAGAAGCCCAAGTTTTTTGCACCTGGCGCAGGAGAAACCAAAGGTATGAGTATAAGGTAGGCGAAACCCGGCTCAGAAAACAGTAACGGTGAGATGGGCCTCGGAGTACTTAGTAGATGATGATTTAAACCTTAGCCAGCATTGTGCGGCGGCAGCCCCCAAAGCGAACACAATCCTTGTTTGAAAGTCTGGAGCGATTCTCCGTCCTCCAGGTCGTAGTTGCCCCAAAGGGGCTTTTTTTCAAGGGGCAACTGGACTTTCTGGTTGTTTTTTTTCTTTTGAAGACGTTTCGCTTCTCATCCCAGAAGCTTCTTCAGCTCTGACTGAAGGGTGGGGAAGGGAAGGATTGATGCTCCTTGCAGACACACTGGTCCTTTGCGTCCTTTGAGAGGTAGGAATGGATTTCCAGGGGGAAAATTGCAGTCTACAGGAACCAGGAACACCACTCAGGTAACCCCGAGGACACGGATAAACCTCCAAATAGCCTCAAGGACCCTCTAAAAGGATGCAAAGGACCAGCTGTCTGCAAGGAGTATCGATCCTTCCCTTCCCCACCACCCTCCGGTCAGACCGGAAGAAGCTTCTTGGATCAGAAGCGAAACGTCTTCAAAGAAAAACCAAAAAAAACCCAGTTGTCTCCTGAAAAATCACCTTTGGGACAATCCTTGGTTGTATAAACAGAGGCATAGAATCAAAATCAATGAAATATTAGTACTGCTTTGTAAAACCTTAGAATAGAATAGAATAGAATAGAATAGAATAGAATAGAATAGAACGAAATAGGAACAGGAACAGGAACAGAAAATAATAGAATAGGAATAGGAATAGAAATACAAATACAAATACTAGTAGAAATAGAAAGAATAGAATAGAATAGAATAGAAATAATAGAATAGAATAGAATAGAATAGAATTCTTTATTGGACACACAAGGAATTTGTCTTTGGTGCATAGGCTCTCAGTGTACATAAAGAAAAAAATAAAGTACATTCATTCAGCAAGAATCCTAAGATGCAACACTTAGTGAGAGTCATAGGTTAGTAATAAGCAATCAAATCATACTAGGAAACAAAACAATATCAATCGTGAAGATAGAAGCAACGCGGTTATAGTCACAGGTGGGAAGAGGTGGGTACTAGAAAGGATGAGAAGAAGAATAGTAATGCAGCCTTAGTAAATACTCTGACAGTTGTTGTGGGAGTGAGTTGTTTAGCAGAGGGATGGCATGGGGGCGGAGGGGGGAAAAACTCTCCTTGTGTCCAGCTGTTCTGGCGTGCAGTGCCCTATATATATATAAAACGTCCTTTTGAGGGTAGAGGTTGAAACAATTTAGGTCCGGGATGCGAGGGGTCTGTAATAAGGCCACACCTGGGATCCTGCATCCAGTTTTGGTGTGCCATCACTGGAGGTGTTTAGGAAGAGACTAGACAGCCACCTGTCTGGAACGTTATATAGAGTCTACTGCTTGTGCAGAGGGCTGGACTAGAAGACCTCCAAGGCCCCTTCCAGCTTTCTATTCTACTCTATTCTACTCTATTTTTCATTCTATACTATTATTTACATATTCTCTTCTATCATTTACATATTCTATTCTACTCTTTTCTTTTCTCCTATTCTATTCTATTCTCTATTTTTCATTCTATTCTATTATTTACATATTCTATACTATTATTTACATATTCTCTTCTTTCTTTTCTTTTCTTCTCTCCTATTCTATTCTATTCTACTCTACTCTACTCTTCTTCATTCTATTCTATTATTTACATATTCTATACTATTATTTACATATTCTCTTCTTTCTTTTCTTTTCTTTTCTCCTATTCTATTCTATTCTACTCTACTCTCCTCTTCTTCATTCTACACTATTATTTACATGTTCTATTCTATTATTTACATATTCTCTTCTTTCTTTTCTATTCTTTTCTTTATTCTACTCTACTCTACTCTACTCTATCTCTCGCTTGTTTTTGTTTTTTTTCTCCTAGCTGAAATGAAAACTATGAGCCCGAGGGGTCTCTGGACCCTTGGCTGTCCCTCCGGGAAACTGAGTCGCCGTTGCAAAGCACAACAACGTTTGCCTTCACAATCTCCTTCAGGGCTAGCTGGACCTCTCCAGCTGTCCCCCTGTGGGAAACAGGATGCTGGCCTTGGGGGGGGGACACTTTTGGCTGTTCCACCCGCCTTTGACCATTCCAGCCCCCCTCCCCGGCTTTTGTCTCCTGCTCCTTTTCTTCCTGAATTTCCGCTGCGTCCCATAATTCTCCTAGATGTTCCTCAGATCTTCAGCTTTCAAGGTCACTGCTGACGTGGGCGGGGTCCCCCCTTCGGTGGGCCTTTCACGTCTCCCCTTTCCTCAAAGGCCGCCTGGATGTGGGGCGGACAGGATGCAAGGCTGGACGGGGCCACCGAGGTCCTCCTTACATTGTACGGGACCCTTGGCCAAGTGGGACACGTCCCTGTGGCTTCCGCCCTGGCCACATTTCTTCTCCCCTTGACTTTCGTCCTGGAGCATCTCGGGGGGGGGGGGGGGGGATG
>JANHFL010041146.1:0-14525 GCA_032468155.1 Oxyrhabdium leporinum
TGAACCGCTAGATTGAATCAGCAGAAGTGGCCTGCAGTTCAACACTCTAACCACTGCGCCACCTAGGCTCTATGGAAACCTAATCGTATTTGCAATGAATAATTACATATTTCGAGCCTAAGAAACAGTTTTACTATTATTTAACTACTTTTATCATTAGATGTTCCTTAGTGTTTAGATCTGATCTAAGGATGATAATGTAGCACTTGGGGATGAAGATGCAGCCCAAGAGACCAGCACTGGAGGCCAGAATGGAGAAGATCTGCACCACCACCATATATTTTCCTTTGGTGCTCAAGTAGGTGGGCAGGAAGGAGACCCAAACACTGCAAAAGACCAGCATGCTGAAGGTGATTGGCTTGGCTTCATTGAAGGCCCCAGGCAGGTTTCTGGCTAGAAAAGCTACTATGAAAGAAATGGCAGCTAGGAAACCCATGTAGCCAAGATCAACAATAAACATGGTGACAGAACCTTCATTGCATTGGAGGATAATCTCTCCAGGCTGGGAATGCAGGTCAGAGTCAGAGAATGGAGGAGAAATTCCCAGCCACATGGCACAGATGATCATTTGGCCAGAAGAACAAGAAAGGATTATGGAGTTGGTCAGCCTCTTCCCCAACCATCTTTTCACTCGGTTTCCTGGTTTTGAGGCCAGGAAGGCCAACACCACAGTGATCGTTTTGGCCAAGAGGGAAGAAATGGCAACTGAGAAGACAATACTGAAGACCGTTTTTTGAAGAAGGCAGGTTGCTGTCCTTGGTTTTCCAAAGAAGAAAAAGGTTGATAAGAAGCAAAGCAGGAGGGAAACCAGGAGGATGTAGGAGAGGTCCCGGCTATTGGCTTTGACAATGGGAGTTTCTCGGTATTTAATGAATATGATTAAAACAATACCTGTGATTAGGAACAAGAGCAGGGTAAAGGAGGCTGTGATGATGCCCAAAGATTCTTCATAGGACAAGAAGGTTATTATTTTGGGGATACATTGGACACGATTCTTGTTTGGAAATTTATCATCTGGGCACATGGCGCATTCTTCAGCATCTGAGAAAACAGAAAGTAATATTTCATTTATAGTTTCTTCTTTCACATTTCAAGAAAGACTTTATTCGGATGACAGCTGATAGTGAGAGAAGGAAAATAGTGGTAAGCAGAAATAGAAATAACAGAAATAGATATAACACCTTTGTCTGGCTTCTCATCTTAAATCAAACATTGGGAAGCTTCAAGCATAGCAATGTATACATAATGAAAAACAACAAAATAAAACCCCAAGAGAATTCCTGAGGCCAAAACCACCCTTCATTATGAAACTCCACTTTGTAGTCAGAAAGGAACCGAGAGCCTGTACGACTAAGACAACAAGGTTGCTTTATGGCCACTAGTCAGGGAAAGTTCACAGAGAAATGAACTTCTTGGTGCACAAGAAAAATCGGTGTGAAGGCCCCTCTAGCCATGGCTGTTGTTGAGCAGTAGTTGTAAGTCTAGGAGAACTCCTAATTGTGCAGCACCTCCATCCATGGAAGTGCCACCCCACCCACAGTCAGAGATATCATCTGACCACGTGTGTGTGTGTGTGTGTGTGTGAAAAACAGAAAGCCCCTTCATCTTGTGATGGTTGAGTAGAAAGTTTGTCCTCTCCAGTCCATACAGCCTCTGCCACACTATGACAGTACCACCTGCCCAACCAGGGTTGTTTTGATACTATACCTCAGCCATTAATCTGGGTATTCTATTTGGGCACCAAGCATGTTCTTAATGAAGTTCCCTAAAATGTTGGATACGGGACCAAAATTGTCTAACATAGTTGGGCCGTGGTGGGAGGCCCAGTGGCCATCCTATCTAGGAATCAAGGCTTTAGGTTATGCTGTTGAACTGGGTTATAAACAATATTTGTGTTTACCTCTTAATCCATAACATGGATCATTAGAGTATTGGAGAGGAGAGGCATATTTTAATGATCAATGATCATTAAATATATTAAGCCCAATAATGATCCATTAAATATATTAAGCCCAATTAAATTAAACTCAATTAAGCCTCTTCTCTCACACCGATTCCCTCTCAATAAACTTTATGGTGAGTCCTCCAATTCTCTTCTCAGGTTCCTTGAACCCAACCACTCTTTCTCCACAGTCCTGCCATTTATATCTTTCTGCTTATCTGGCTGTATGGTCTTCATAAATATTGACAGATTGGTTGATTGGTTGATTGGTTGATTGATTGCTGTATCCTTTGGCTAGTAAAATAAAGTTGGTTCAGGTGAGCAAAAGTTGTTGAACGGAAACTATTTCTAAAGTTTCAAAGAATTCAGATGGTCCTAAGAAAAGCAAACATGGAAGAATACTTCCCAAATGACAATGTCATGGCCCCATCAGAGCCCAGTTCCTAAAAAATGTAAATATGGAAGGACATTTCCAAACTGTCAAGCAGAAGGGAGATGTCCTCTGGCAGAAGTAACCTTGCCCAATCCATCATCTCGTTCTATCTCTTCCCACCTCATCCTTCAAGATTGTATTCTTATTCCTCCTGTTATGAAAGAAATTGGGCATGTTGAAAATAAAGACCAACAAAATAGTCAAGGTTAGGTGCATCTTTCAACAAGCACATTGATCAAAATGTTCTGGATGAAGCCAGCATCCTTTCCTTAAGTGTCACCCACCTTCCTGAGTGGAGATGGTCCCCTCCGGACAAGGAATGCAGTCATAGCAACAAACTGGGTATCCTTCCCAAGCCCGCTTCACAAATCCAGGTTGACAACTTTCCACACATTTGGACTGAGGCAGAGACTTTGCAAAACAAAAAACAAAAACAAATGCCAAAGAAAATGTGTCAGGACTGACCGTCCACGGAAAAAGGAGGTTGGCATGAACATTATTTAAGTAGTATTCTATGTCTCACTTAGGTAAATAAAAAATCTCTCAATGTTTTTAATAGATAAATATTCTTCAATTAGTTTTTCCATTTTGCTTCTGGAATATCAAATTGCCATAAAGTAATTTTCTACTTAATAATGTCTGGAGGAGGAGGGGATGAATTGAGAAATGATTTAAACTTTAAGTGCCTACCAGTGGCCGAATGTCTATGGAGATTCTCAGTCATCCAGGTTCTGGTTGTCCCAAAGGTGCTTTTTCAAAAGGCAACTGAGCTTTCTTTGTTTTTCTTTGAAGACATTTAGCTTCTCATCCATGAAGCTTCTTCAGTTCTGACTGAAGTTCAGTTCTTCAATCAGAACTGAAGAAGCTTCTTGGATGAAAAGCAAAACTTCTTCAAGGAAAAACAAAGGAAGTCCAGTTGCCTTTTGAAAAAGCATCTTGAGTAGTACCATTGGGTTCTTCCTCATGGCTGTATTAACACCACTTTTGGGGGGATACCAGATTGCAGAGGGAACCCCAAGGATTATGAGCTAGATCCTAAAAAATAATAACCCAGAATCCCTTTAAAAAGTGGTCCATATTACAGCATCTGAAGGACACCTTGGTCAGTTATGTCAAAGCCTTCCAAGTCATCTAAGAAAAGTATAAGGATTTTCTTCCCCAGTCTCAGTGATGGTCATCCACCCTGCTGACTAGGTGTACCCAATTAAAATTGTTCCTACTCTTTTGGGATACACCCACCTTGTTGAGTAACTTTAGCCTTGAAATAGCATCTTGGTTGATAATAAGATTCTGTCTTTCAAAACTCCCCAGTTGCTCTTTGATGGGATCTTCCTTGGAGAGAATCAAGAAGCTCAAGATGTTCAGATCTGCTGCTACATCTCCGTTTTTGTCCAGGTACAGTTTCCTCCATGAAAGATTGCAACATTCATTCTTCTTCAGAAAAGCATGAAACTAGAATGGGACATGCAAGGATTTTAAAAGCAGAAAGCTTAATTTTTTTTTATCCTGTGTAGTCTTTTCGCATCTGAATCTTTCTTGCACAGTTGACTAACTTGCAAGTGTGCTTAGATAGGAAAACAAGTGTTTTCAAAAGTGAAAAACCATGGTTCAGCAACATTTGTCACCACAATACATATTGGCAAAATAAATGTCAAAATTATTCAATTATAAAGGAACATTGTGGAGCAGGTCACAAATAAATAATAAAGCGATTATTCATAAACTACTTGAAAAACAGGGTGATTACTAGAAATATGGATTTGTCAAAAAGAAAGTTGCCAAGCTGATCTTTCCACAGGGGCACAAAATGGAAAACTGGACCAGATGAATGTCTATGGAGATTCTCAGTCCTCCAGGTCCTGGTTGTCCCAAAGGTACTTTTTCAAGAAGCAATTGGACTTTCTTGTTTTTCTTTGAAGACGTTTTGCTTCTCATCCAAGAAGTTTCTTCAGCTCTGACTGGATGGAGGGGAATGAAAGGATTCTGCAAGGAATATAAATCCTTCCATTCCTCCCCATCCAGCCAGAGCTGAAGAATCTCCTTGGATGAGAAGCGAAACATCTTCAAAGAAAAATAAGAAAGTCCAGTTGCCTCTTGAAAAAGCATCTTTGGGTTGACCAGATGAACTAATTTTACTATATTGTAAGGCTACATTAAATGAAACTTGAAAGCGTGAAAGTAGAATGTCTATGGAGATTCTCAGTCATCCAGGTCACAGTTGTCCCAAAGGTGCTTTTTTCAAGAGGCAACTGGACTTTCTGGTTTTTCTTTGAAGACATTTCACTTCTCACCCAAGAAGCTTCTTCAGCTGTGAAAGTAGAAATCTCTCACCAACTACTTGCACAGCTTGAAAAGCTAGGGAGTTAATGAGGTTTTTTCTCTCTCCCCGTTAAACCATTGCAGGCTCCTCCCTCTCCATATCTCGTATTTCCTAGCCAGCATCACATATCACACATGTGTCTAGTACATCGCACATGTGTGTGATAATTATGGGTGTGGCAAGATTTTCTTAGAAATTATTTAAAAATGCATACATCCTTTTAAACATTAGCAGTGTTTAATATTCAAACATATCTGTCATGGCAACTGCTGTTTTGAACATTATGCCCTAAGTGATTAGATTGGCCAATCCTGTTGGTTTCCCTCTTTCTCCTTTGGATGCCTTCTAAAAAAGAACTAAGTTTGAGGGATTCTTGTCAGGAACATAGAAGATAGAACAATAAAGATGGAAGAGACCTTGGAGGTCTTCTAGTCCAACCTCCTACTCGAAGAGGAGACCCTACACCATTTCAGACAAATGGTCATCCAGGTTTTTTTTTTTAAGACTCCAGTGATGGAGTATCCACAATTTTTGAAGGTAAGCTGTTCCATTGGTTGATTGCTCTTGTCATTAGGAAATTTCTCCTTAGTTCTAGATTGCTATTCTCCTTGGTTAGTTTCCATCCATTTCCATCCATCCCCATACCTGCCATGGCTGCAGCCTTAGGGCATCCAACATGTCTTTGCACTCCTTCCTTCTCCTCCTGGATCTGGAGGAATATGCGACATTCAAGGTGTGAGCCAGAGTCTTAATGACACCGTAAAAGTGGTGGTTATATCGGATCTGGATACTATTCCTTTCCTCTTTGGTCTCCAGGGGTGCTTTCTGGGTACATCTTCTCCGGCCTTTGACAGAAAATATGTGCTTTGAAAACAAACATTGGAAAGACTGTTCTTCAAATTGGGGTTCAATATAGAGATAAGATTCAAAGAAATCATTTGGCCTTTTCTTTTCCTGAAAAGCAAAGGTCCAAATACTATGGATATATTTGAGAGGGCTGTCCTTTTTTATTTTATGTGTCCCCAAGGTGGTCATAATCCAGACTTTCCCTTCAATGGGTCCTGGTAAACCTTCAAGCATTGAATGGAAAATAGAAATTATGTCTAAAATGGGAGCATATTCTATGAAGTGAACAAAGACATTCACTTGTCTCCACTTGGAAATTGCATCTGTGAGGTGTGCTGTATATCCAGTCACTGAGAATCGTTGTGATATAACAACACAAATTCCATTCCTGTCAAGCATAGGAGTAAATGTTCTCATGAAATGCTCTCCATTTCCTGTGTCTGAAGCAAAGAGGCCAATCAAGGTCCATCTGAAATAGAGGAGCAGTTGGACAATTCCTGGATAGTGGAATCCCATTATAGGGAACATCCGATGGAAAAAAGGGAATTGACTTTTATCACTCAGAGCCTCTGAAACAATTTTATCACTGATCTGAAAAAGCAACGAAGAATCCCGTGTCATATTTGGATTACATCAAGCCCAAAATACATTTAATAAATCCAACTTGGTTCTCATGAACATATTAGGATAGTTTATTGTTGATTAGTGGCTAAACTGTGTCAGGATATAGAATGTAAAGTACAGAATATTCATAAAACCATATATACAGTATAAATAGAATGAAACATACAAATTAAGTAACGAAGAATAACAATAAAGAATGCAAATCATATTTCTGTGCCAACTCTACAATCGACTGCAGTCAGACTCACATGTACAAATGTCAACTGAACTGTTTTCTTCAAAGAAAGGATCATGCAATAGATAAATTTTGAATTCTGATTGCACAGGAAATGGGTTATTTTAGTAGAGAGCCAGTGTGGTTTAGTGGTTTAGGTGCTTGCCCAGGTATCTTTTGACTTTGGTTTATTAATAATCATAGAATTTCTATTACATTTTAACAGCCTAAAAACCCAACTTGCAAATATTGTAACATCCTTGTCAGTGTATAGAAAGGTGTTACTATATTTATTTAATGCCTTAGGCATGTGTATTTCAAGATGGTTCGTTAGCTTGGGTAAATCATTAATATCTAAACTGATTAACAATAGATCATATAGGAGTCCAAATCCAACATATAAACCCCAAGACAACAAATCAGACAATGAGGATAGGGGTGGGTTTATTGAAACTTGGTGGGATAGAACCTACCATTGGAACATGATAGAAGGATATAACTTAGCAAAAAGAAAAAGACCCAATAAAAGAAAAAGAGGAGTTGCATTGTATGTAAAGAATTACTACATCTCGACAGAAATGCATAATACCAAGGATGAAAACCTTCTTGTGTGCCTAGCTCAGAGGATATATCTGCTTTCATCCTAGCCCCTTCCCCATTGTGTACCTCAATCCCCAACCATAGTATTTATAATGGTCATAGTGAAAAGTAGCTCTTGAATTCCATAGAGAATATATGGTTTGATCTATCACTCACCTACTATCATTCTACTCACTTTATCACATACACACACACACACACACACAAACCTGTGGAACTTTGTAGGGGCCTACTAAGGTTGACATCTGGATGGAAATATCGCTGGAAGCTCCATCAAGAAGAGCCAAAAGGTTGTCCTTCTTTCCACAGCTGTAGTTGGGAACATTGGCTTCTCCCATAGAGAGCATGTCCAGCAAGGCATCTGAAGTAGCAAGTGTGTTAAAATAGTTGTCATGGATATTGTAGGCAAGAGTGAGATTGTGCAGGATCTGGGGAGTCTTGTTCACCACTTGAATGGCGAAAATGAAGCGGAGGATTCTAGACTTATTAATAGATAAACTACTGTAAAAAAATATTCATGTTATCAGCTGCAACAGCAACAAAATAGTTATATGTATTTACTGTATTTCTCTGTCTCCAAAATCCTACTGAGTCTTATTGATCAAAACCAGAGGCAAATTATGCTCAAGAATCACTACATAATTTTTAGGAGTGTTGAGGAGATGGGATGGAGAGTCTTCAACAGGGTTAATAGTCACAAATATATTTGTCATAGTGCACATTTTTATTTGTCCAATAACCAGGGTTCAAAAATCATTCAATCATTAAAGTAGAACCATCACAAAAGGAAGAGGATGTTTCATAAATTACCCAGAAAAGAATATCTTAACACAAACATCATCCTTTATTCTTATAAGGATCAGGCAATGAAGAGCAATAAACAATTATAAAAAATATGGAATTGGGCTGGGCAGGAGCAACTACAACCAGTTCAATAATTACTTGAAATAAAAGACAGTATTCAAGTGATGAACTCAGAATTGGATAAAGAGTGGACTGCAATCAGGACTTCTTTTAGATTGCTTTCTGCCCCATGTTTGGAGTTGAGTCATTTCTACAATATTAAAGAGGGAAGCTATGGAAATGAAAATGATTGAAGAAATTAGACAAGATCTTGTAATGTAGGAGCAAGCAAAATAAGAAGAAAAGAATGAGAGTGTTAGAATTGCATACGGAGGGAATGAAACTCCATCACAATGAATGACTTACAGGTGAGATTGTTTCTCAGGAGTCATATTGAAAGGCAATATTATATGCGATATTTTTGTTGCAGTGGTGATGAAACTAAACAGATGGTCTCCTGGCCTGTAATAGCTCCATGGCTTTTCTCGATCCTGGTGCTCAAAGTTCAGCAGGCACTTCATTCTAAGCTTCCCAGAGACTGCTTGGGAGATCAGTAGCATCAGAAGCAGGAGCAGGAGCTTCATAATTCATAAGGTTGACTCAATCCTCTTCCTGTTTCGACATAAGAACAAGAAGAAGAGTTTAAAAAATTCAAAGCTCTCTCATAAGAAGAAAATGCCAGTGGCTTTCCTGATTCAGAAGAAGACAACTGAACTTCACCTAGAAAGGAGAGAAAATACATTCAAGAACACAATCTCTGCCTGTCTCAAAACCTGTGCCACATGGAGCAGGACCTGAGGAATTTATCTTTTTCTGATGCAAGATCCCTTCTATCTTGCTTCAGTCCAATGTTTACATCAAAGGCAATTATTGGAGAAGTTAGCAGAAGAGATCTCAAAGACAAGGATGATGATAATTACAGTGAGAATCAAGTTCTCCTCTGGGGTATCCAGAGCTTCTTTGGGCCAGATGTCTAGAAGGACAGCTGTAGAAGAGGATACTCATGAAAAATAATGTACATCTTTTGGCCAGTGTTCTGTAGTAGGACACGTCCAGAAGGTGATGCTGGAGGAAGATAGTTCAACATTTCATTACCCAAATGAGGTGACATTATCAATGGACTGATGATGTTACCTAGTTTGGGTAATGAAGCATCTCCAAGAACCAAGCCAGGGGGCATCAAGGACCCCTCATTTCAACCCTGAGCTACAGATGTTCTCCTTTATTGGTACTGTCATTCCTGGCTTTACTTTCTGTCTTCTACCAAGGCAATAACTGGGCTAAACGTTGTGCCTATGTTGGCCAGTGTGGTCTATCTGCAGTTTCCAATATGTAGGATGCAACAGCCACTGATATAGCTACCTACTGATAGCTCAGTTCATTCCATCATTCCATCTGGACAGCTTTTCTGGGCTATTGAGGGAACAAATTAGGATTCTAGCTTCAAAACATACTTTATAGAGGCACCTGGGCAGTTTTGGAAGGCACTTCATATTAGGCCTTCCAATGCATAAATCATCCAGCCTTAATTCTCCAGGACAAGCTCTTTACTATATTGAGCCCACTCCCACAAAACACCAGTGGACCAACCAAACACTTTACAGGTGAAAAACAAGTACAATCTGCCAGGGAGCAACCGTATGTGACTAACTGATTGTGAGGCAACAACACATGTCTTTTCTTACCAACAATTGAAACTGGACTTCTTTTTCCCCCTTGAAGACATTTCACTTCTCACCTGAACTGAAGAACTGAAGAAGTTTCTTAGATGGGAAGCAAAATGTCTTCAAGGAAAAACAAAGAAAATCCTGCTGCCTCTTAAAAAAAGCATCTTTGGGACTACTTTCCAGAACATGCTTCAGGAGGTTCCCTGAAAGACTGGGCATTTAAATGAACAAGAACAAGCCCCCGCTACTTTATGGAAGTGGTTATCTCCTGGTTGCCTGGGTGTCAAACCCTGGTCTGGGGTTTGCTACACCTGTGGGTGGAGGTAGGTGTTGGGGTGATCATTGCAGTGGCTGCAGCCACAGAGGGTGGGGGGCGTACAAACAGTCTGCCAACTATATAAACAACATTGTGCCTACAGATGCCTTGCTGGACACGCTGTCTACTGGAGAAGCCAATGTTCCCAACTACAGCTGTGGAAGGAAGGACAACCTCTTGGCTCTTATTGATGCAAGCGGTGATGACATCTCCATGCAAATATCCATTGTGGTGAGCACCTACAAAATCCCACAGGTTTGTGTGAGAATGTATCCATTTCTTTGAGGTCACTGTTAGCTGTCATGGCTAGAGATTGGGGATCCACAGTGGGGAAAGGGCAAGGAACAAAGCAGCCATAAGTCCTCATAACAACATCCCCATAAAGCTTTTGCTTCATCTTCGTGTATATGCAAGAGATGAAAAGGAGAATAGAGACAGAAATATGAGAAAGATTAGAATAGAATAACAGAGTTGAAAAGGTCCTTGTAGGTCATCTAATCCAACCCCCTGCTCAAGCAAGAAACCCTATTCCATTTCTGACAGATGGCTGTCCAGTCTCTTCTTGAAAGCTTCCAGTCATGAAGCTTTTATAACTTTATTTAAAATTAGAAATAAATATAAGATTCCTGGAAACAATTGTAAGACTAATTTAAATTCATTAAAATGTAATATTTTGATCTTGATCATGTGAAGTAATAATACCATTTTATAATATCTTGGTGGCGCAGTGGTTAGAAGGCAGTACTGCAGGCTAACTCATTGCTTACTCCAGGAGTTCGATTCTGAGTGGCTCAAGGTTGACTCAGTCTTCCATCCTTCTGTGGTCAATAAAATGAGGATCCAGATTGCTGGGGGCAATATGCAGACTCTGTAAACTGCTTAGAGAGGGCTGTAAAGCACTCTCTAAGCAGTATATAAGTCTAAGTGCTACTGCTATTGCTATTGGTAAGACCATACTTGGAATATTACATCCAATTTTGGCCACCACACTATAAAAAAAGATATTGAGATTCTAGAAAGAGTGCAGAGAAGAACAACAGGAATGTTTAGGGGGCTAGAGGATTAAACATACAAAGGATGGTTGCAGGAATTGCGTATGTCTACTTTATTGAAAAGAAGGACTAAAGGTGATATGATAGCAATGTTCCAATATCTAAGGGGCTGCCACAAGGAAGAGGGGGTCACCCTATTCTCTAAAACACCTAAAGGCAAAACCAGAAGCAATGGATGGAAACTAATCAAGGAGAGAAACAAGGAGAAATTTCCTGATAGTTTAAAAAATTAATCAGTGGAACAGCTTGTCTCAAGAAGTTGTGGGTGCTCCAAGACTGGAGGTTTTTAAGAAGAGAATGGACAATCATTTGTCTGAAATGGTATAGGGTTTCCTAGCCTGAGCAGTGGGTTGGACTAAAAGACCTCCAAGGTCCTTTCCAACCTCTGTTATTCCGTTATACTTATTCTGGTTCCAGATAAAACAAAATATCCTTTCTTTTCCAGATCACTTATTAAAGTGTTTCAGACACTCTGAGGGACAAAATCCATTTCCCCTTTTTCCAGCGAATGGTCCCCAAAGAAGGAATCCTGTACCCAGCAATAGTCAAACTTCTTCTCTATTTCAGATGGACAATGGTTGGTCTTGTTGCTTCAGACACAGACAATGCTGAAAATTTTGTTAAGACTTTTACTCAGTGGTGGGCTTCAAAAATTTTAGCAACGGGTTCGCTGCCTGGTTGCTGGGTGGGTGTGGCCATGGTGGGCATGGCCTAGTTGGCCTCCTGCACACAGCAGGGGGGTGCGTTTTTGCCCTCCCCGGGCTCCAAAGGTTTTCCTTGAGCCTCCAGGAGGGCAAAAATGGCCTCCCCAGGCTCGAGAGGCCCTCTGGAAGCCGGAAACAGGCCTGTTTTTGGCCTTGCCGAACTTCCGGGAGGCCCTTTTCTCACCCTCCCCAAGCTTCCTCGCATGCCCTGCACTTCCCTGCAACCAAAACTGGCCGAGTGGGGATTCCTGGGAGGGGCAGGATAGGCGGGGCAGGGCAGGGACAGCCAGGAGTGGGATTTGGTGGTCTGCCGAACTATGAAGAAACTTCGATATGTGTTCGCCCAAACCCTTGCTATTAGAAGACAGGCAGCACTTGAGCTTAGTGCCACCAACACAGAATGTCAACAAACTACATCACTCTACATGATCTTCCCTGATGTTTTCTGGAGGCAAGTTATCACATTGAAGGACAGCAGAAGTCAATTCCCTGGGTCTGAACTATCTTCATCCCCCATCACTTTCTGAACAAGACCTGGCAGGAAAGGACTACAACCACTATACAGCATTGTAGATCCACTCGCAAGGGTGGATTTGTGGTTTTTCTCTAAGATGCTCTTCTCCAGATACTCCTCTGAAAATAGAGTCCTGAAGAAATCTAGGGTCCCCAGAGGAGACGTTACTTCTCACTGTAATTTTCAAAATTCTGGTCTTTGGGACCTCTTCTGCTATTTCTCCAATGATTGCCTTTGAGGTAAACATCAGACTGAAACAACATGGAAGGGATCTTGCATTAGAAAAGGATAAATGCCTCAGTCACACACAATGTGACACAGGTTTTGGTACATGGATGGACTATGTCTTTTAATGTACTTTCTCTCCTTTTCAGGTGAAGCTTGGTTTATCTCTGTCTGAATCCAGAAAGCCATTAGAATTTCCACATTATAAAGGTGCTTTCAATTCATCTAACTCTGATTGTTCTTTCTTAGAAACAGGAAGGGGATTGATTCAGACCCATGAATTATGGACCTTCTGTTTGTGCTTCTGTTGCTGCTGGTGTCCCAGCCAACCTCTGGAAAACTTAGAATGAAGTGCCCGCTGAATTTCGAGCAGCAGGATGAAAAAAAACCATGGAGCTATTACAGTCCAGGAGACCATATCATTAGCATCATCAACACTGGAACAAAAATATTGCGTACAACAACGTTGCCTTTCAACATGGCACCTCATTGTCAGTTTGAGTTGTAAGTCATTCACTGTGCTGGAGTTTCATGCCCTCTATTTGCAGTTCTCATTCTTTTCTTCTTATTTCACTTATGCCTGTATTGTAGGACCTATCTTATTTCTTGAATTGTTTTGATTTGCATTGCTTCCCTCTTTGGTCTCATTTTGTAGAAAAAATCTTGAATCCAAAGATGGGGCAGAAAAATAAACACCCTGAAAAAGTCCAGATTCCATAACTTTCCTGGTCTAATCCTTAGTTATACTTCAATACCAACTTTGGTTTAAAGTAGTTATTGAATGGATTGTACCTGCCTCTGACTAGTCATGTCCATATTTTTACAACCGCTCATTCATATTCAGTGCCTGTTCCTTATAGGAACAGAAAATGACCATATTTTAGAATTGCTTTTCTGGTCACATGCGAAACAGCTTCTTTCTATTATGATAGTTCTATTTTAATAATTGAATGATTTTGAATCCTGGTTACTGATCAATTGAAAATTAATTCTGCTGCAAATTATTATTTGTGATTCTTAACTTTAATGTAAAGCTACCTCCATCTCCTCTCCCCAACACTCATTAAAAGAAATGCTGATGGGTAACTATCATTCTCCTCTGGTTTTGGATCGGTATTTGCTTAAGACTCAGAAGGCTTGTGGAGATAAAGAGCATTAAATTGAAAAAGATGTTTTGTTTTTGCTCTTAATGATGATAACATGAACATTTTTATCTTAGTTTACCTTTTGATAAGTATAGACTACTACGCTACATTTTTAATATTCAAGTGGTCAACAAGACTCCCCGGCCTCTGCAAAATTTCACACTTGGCTACAACATCCATGACAACTATTTCAACACACTTTTGACTTCAGATGCCTTGATGGACATGCTTTCTACTGGAGAAGCCAATGTTCCCAACTACAGCTGTGGAAGGAAGGACAACCTTTTGGCTCTTGTTGATTCAGCTACTTATGACATCTCCATCCAGATGTCAACATTAGGAGACATCTACAAAGTCCCTCAGGTCTGTATGTGTACTTTCCTATAGGAAAACTGAATGAAGTGGTGGGTCAGTATATGATAGATCACTTTGGAACTGAAGAACTGCTTTTCATCAGGGCCATTATATGCATCATGGTTAGGGATTGGGACCCACAGTGATTAGGAGGTAAGGATCAAAGCAGTGATATCCCCTCATGACATTATCATCATTGACTATGGTCTTCTGTTGCACATTTGGAAATGCAAGGAGAGGCTCTATGTTCAATCAAAGGGGTCTTCTGTACAAAAGGAAGGTGCAGCAGAGATGGGACATCATCTTTTGTACACAATCTTAGCAAAAATAATATAATACAAATGTATTATCTTACGTGTAACTGATAAAAACACATATGTCTTACAAATTCATAGGGATCATGATCATTAATCAACCACTTTATTTTTAAAAAATACAAGCAGATTAGCCAACATGTTAATTTTTTTTTTACTCTAAAGCATTCATGATGAAACTCATAAATAGCTTGAAGAGCAATAAAGCTCCTATGAAGGACTTTCTACCAGCTGAACTATTCAAAAAAAATCCCTAATGGTGCTGTCCTTTATTGGCAGCTTCATTTACATATATTAATAATTCCTACTAACCTTCAGTCGAGTTTAAGATGGCAGTAGTCTGTCTGTCTGTCTGTCTGTCTGTCTGTCTGTCTGTCTGTCTGTCTGTCTGTCTGTCTGTCTGTCTCTCTCT
>JANHFL010041166.1:0-14522 GCA_032468155.1 Oxyrhabdium leporinum
CACAGTGGCTTTTCTGGCCAGGAATCTCCCCGGGGCCTTCAACGAAGCCAAGCTGATCTCCTTCAGCATGCTGGTCTACTGCAGTGTCTGGGTGTCCTTTGTGCCAGCCTATCTCAGCACCAAGGGGAAGTACACGATGGCTGTTCAGATCTTCTCCATCTTGGCCTCCAGTGCTGGCTTGCTGGGCTGCATCTTCATCCCCAAGTGCTACATTATTATTTTTAGGCCAGATCTGAATACCAAAGAATATTTGATGTCAAAATAAAATTTAGAAAATAACTTTTACAAATCTTATTATTTTTCAAAAATGTCATTTAGTAGGCTTGATTAACAATGTTTAATCATTTCAAGTTTGTTTGTTTATTTGTTTATTAAACCTAAATGCTGCCCGTCTTGGCTAGAGGTGACTCTAGGCAGCTTACAATCAAGAAAATAGAAGAAGAGTGATTAAAACAATAAATAGTATGTCTAACATTGGTTTAAAATTGACAAAGATGGGAAGGAAGGGAGCAAGCTGCACATGGGGATGAGAGATTCCTCTTACTCCTAAAGCTACTCCTCTATATTTCTAAAGAAACCCATAAGAATACACCAAGTCTTATATTTAATCACTATAGTCTTGGTAAAATCAGTTTCCAGATGAATGAGACTGTTTTGTAGGCAAATGGAGACATAAGGAATGTGGCCTTGCAGCTCCTAGTTATTGTGGTAAGTTTCATCAGAACATCCCCGTAGAACGCTTGAATCTGAAGATGTAAATATTTCTTATATCTAGGACTAATTTTCTTTGCAAATAAGAGAAGAGCAAGAAGTAACCTGAGGTTTATTGTTTATAAATATGGATGGAAGGATCATTTCCCCCTCTTTTTGTGTTATTTCCCCTCCTTTCTGAAATGTATGAAATGAAATATTTATATATTTATTTAATAACCAAATTGATATGGATACCCAACTCACACATAGGTTACTTTGCTGGATTACAGCTTTAAACACAATAACACAAAAACTCATTAAAAGCTCATTGCATTATGAGCGAGATGTGAGAATATGATATGGGTATATCTCTTTGTTTGAAGGAGTTGCTCTCTGACCTCCACTCTCAGCCTGGAGTGATAAGCATGCAATGCAATGAAGGTTCCATTGTCATGTTGCTGTCTGCTGTCTGCTTTTCTGGCCAGGAATCTCCCCGGGGCCTTCAATGAAGCCAAGCTGATCTCCTTCAGGATGCTGGTCTTCTATAGTGTCTGGGTGTCCTTTGTGCCAGCCTACCTGAGCACCAAAGGGAAGTACACAGTGGCTGTTCAGGTCTTCTCCATCTTGGCCTCCAGTGCTGGGTTGCTTGGCTGCATCTTCATCCCCAAGTGCTACATAATCACACTGAGGTCAGATCTGAATGCAACAGAGCAACTTACAACAAGAAGAAATGAAAAAAATGTGAGACAGAGAAATTGCAACTCTCAGCACGTTCCAAGAGGCACATCTATAAAATGATCCCAGTTGCTCTCCATTCATACGTGGGCCAATGATTTTGCTTGAAATAAATAGTATGTTTGGAAGATAATATCCCCAACTTTGTAAATAAAATACTTTTACCTTTGCAAAGGGACTTCTTCGCCCACCTGAAAATACAAATTACCAGGTAATTCAGGAAAAGCAAAAAAAAAATAATTGTTAAAATTGGGAAGGGGTGTTCAAGTCTTTTTATAGGGTATAGAAACAAATGATACATACATTTACAATATGTGATATAACAAAAAGCAAGTGATCCAAAAACACACTGATTGTATATGACACTTCAATGATGGGAAACTTTGTACATAACATTCCTCAAGTGACAAATTTATTGGTTACATTAATTTTCCCGGCAGAGTTTTAAAGCTTAAATGTTACGTACAGCATATTTGGTTTATGTAATACCCCAGAAAGCAAGTGATCAAACTATAAAAGTTAATGTTATTGCTAATATTTATTTTTTATTTTTCAATCTTTAATCTTGTTTTTTCTTAATTGTAAGCCATCTAGAGTAACCTCTTGTCAAGATGGGCAGTGTATAAATAAACAAGATAAATAAAACAAAAATATTTGAGTATATGTTCAATTATATTAAAAAATGGAAAACAATTATTTTAAATAACATTCCACCAGGGGCAACTTTTTGGGTACATTATTTTTTTCAGTCTTGGTACCTGCTTTAAAATCTGTAAAGTATTCCTATACCAAAAGAAATGGCCTTGGGAAAGCAGAAAAATAATTGTTCTCCTGAAGCTAATAAAGAGGCCTAAACCGTCATGTTAAAAGTGTTAATATCACATATTAAAATGCTATTCATGAATCCTAAAATCCATGCAACACTGTTATAGAGATACTATAAGAACTATAGACCAATTTCCTATTCAATGGTGATTAGAAACTGTTTACATTAGTTTTGGTTGATGGATAAAAATATTTTTCAAGAGTTTATTCATGAAGATCAAAGTCTTTTGTTACATAAAAGACAAAAGTCAATGGGAGAATTGTATTGGATGTAATAGAATATTTACAACATAATGCAAATCAAGCTGTATTAATCTTTTTAGATGCAGAGAAAATTTTTGATAATTTGTACTGACCTTTTCATTTAAGTCTAAAAGATGTGGACTTTGGCAAGAAATTTATTCAAGGAATTAAGTTAATATAGATGTCTCAGAAGGCTCAGACTATGGTGAATGGTGATCTAAGTAAACCATGAGATATCCAGAAGAGAACAAGACAAGTTTGGCTTTTGTCCCTTATTTTTTTCTTTTAAGTCTTCTGATGTTGCCTTGTCATAGCCAAGGAGAAAGAAGAGCAAAAGGGAAGTTCTATTAGGTTAGTTACGTACAGTAGAAACAGAGTCAAGATTCCAATGAGTAACAATTGGCTGCAGTAACATTCCAAGGAGCATCAGCCTATATATAAGACTGGGTTCCTTCTCTTCACTTTGATGGAAAGAGCATTTAGTTCAGGTGTGATCCCTGTATATAAATTTCACTCTTGAACCTTACATCCTTACAACCTTGATTCTGCTCTTCAGCCTTGGACCAGCTTGCCATGGCCAACTTGCCACAGCCAACTTGCTGCAGCCAACTCGCTGTGGGACAAGAGTTACACTAATATGAAAAACGTTGGAATAGAATGATTAAAGGATGCAAACAGAGGGACAGAATGAAATGTGATTGACAAAAATTAAAATAATCTTTTATTTATTTTAAATAATGAAATTGAATTGTTAAATTGTCTGATGCTGAGTTGTCCTGCAGCAAGCTGTCTGTGGTGACTTGTCCCACAGTGAGTTGGCTCATTTTCAGAGTTTTGCCCCATTTGTGACTTCCCATTGGGCACCTGCCTGTTGACTCGCTCAGGGTTTAGAGAGGTGATGTCTCTCCTTGTGGCCATTATCCAAATCATAGTGATTTATTTGTTGTTTTGATGCTAAATCTCTAAAGACATTTTGGATAGCTTTCAGATGTCACACAAATGGCAATAATATGCGTTCACCTTGACATCACATCAAAGCTTTGTTGGTGAATGTCTTTGCACTGGAAAATATTGGGGGCAGAAATGGAGAAAGAAAAAAGCTGGACATGCTTTTTTGACAGGCAAAGGTTGTGTTTGCTCCCCTCCCCTTCAGACATGTAGCCTTGGCTGGACTCTGTCTGGATTAGGAACCTTCTGAAGCTGCTGTCTTGGAAGAGGGTTTGGATTCTTCTGACTCTTCCTATCACCGTTTCTTTAAAGCAGACCCCTGTCTGGAGACTCCATCAGGAACAAAAGCCATGCTTCTGCTTCTGCTGCTTCTGCTGCCCCAGGCAGTCTGGGGGAGTCTCAAAGCCAAATGCCTTCTGACTTTGAAGAAGGATGAGGTGCACCCAGAGAACTATTACAGGCCAGGAGAGTTTCTCATTGGTGGCATAGTCTCTGCAACACGGGCTAGTTTTCAATATCTACACTTTAACGAATCTCCTTTGACTCAATTTTATCTGTAAGTTAAAGTTCCTGCACTGCATGAGAGCCACACCATTCCACCCTGATTTCTAACAAGTTCCAGGCTCATCTCTTACAATGAATGGTCTGATCTGCAAGTTTTTCTCTCTCTCCTTAGTCAATCCTTGAGGATTCATTTCCACCCTGTGGCTGATGAGCCTGATTTGAAATTCTCAAATAAATCTATAAGATCATTTATTTTTCTTGATTTTGAAGATGAAGCATCAACTTTTCTTGATATCCTATGAGCAGAGCAGGACTGTGGATGGAGAAGACAGGGTTGTTCTTCTCTTCTAGCCCTCCCTTATCCAACAAAGTGGTCCACATGACTACAAAAATATGGGAATCTTGCATTTTTCCCTGCAGTAAAAATGAGTTCACCACCACAATTCTTATTCTATCTCAAAAATCACTAATTAAATGAATGAATCCCAGATCAGAATTGGCTTTCCATATATGTGTGAATCCCATTTGAGTGAATGCCAGGCATTATAACTGTACAATCACTTAAATTAAGTCTCCATTGTAGAAATAGGGACAATGTAATTTCTCCAGAAATTAAGTAATAAATAAGAATTCACATACCCCTTTTGTTAACAATCACAGTTGCTCATTTTGTTTGTGTGCATCTGTGCTTTAATGATCTTATATTTCATTAGGAAGAATATTAAATGTTTGGAATGTGACCTAAAAATTTGAAGAAACCAAAATTCTATTTATTGGGAGTTCTGCACGTAAATTAGAAAAGAATGATAGTAGAAGGATTTTGTATATGGTAAATTCAGGAAGATTATTATATGCACAATGATGGAAGAATAATGAAACTCCCACAGTGGAGGACTAGATTGTGAAAATCTCAGAATTTGCAGAAATGACAAATTATCTGTTGAAAAGAACGTTAGGAATCAATGAAGAGTCTCAGTCCTCCAGAAAGAGATATCTGAAAGTTGAGTCATGGCACTAAGCTTATGGATATTTAATATTGGAAGTCATTCATACATTTCTGAACTTGAGTTTCTTTCTGTTTTTAATTTCTTCTACCTTTTCTCTTTCTCTGTTCCCTTCTTTCCTTTTTTGATTATTTTTTTATTTTCTGTAGCATTCTTAATTAATAAAAATCTTTAAAAAAGAATTAGACAAAGCTAATAATAATTAGATTATTTCAGACAGAAGATGCATTCAGTATCTTAAACTAAAATTGAAAGACTCCAGAGTTAAAATCAAATAGGTGAGATATTTTTGGAGATTTGAAAAAAATCCATCAAATACAAAATTAAATGGTCCAAACCTCTCAGCCTTGGGTGGATAAAAAATATTATTGTTCAAAAGAACTAATTAAATGTTCTTTCCACTGATTATGTTCCAATATATTCATACTTTCAGGAAAGCAACAACAGAGTACTGGAAATTGCTATCCTTCCTTTTTGCCATTCGGGAGATCAACAAGAATCACAATATTTTATTCAATATCACTCTGGGTTACAATATCTATGAAAATTATTTCAGTGTACAAATGACTTCAGAGGCTTTGCTGGACCTGCTTTTGGAGGGGGAGGCCAATATTCCCAATTACAGCTGTGGAAGGCAGAGAAACACAATGGCAGTTCTTGAAGGGGCTGATACTGACATCTCCATCCAGATTTCGACCATGTTGGAAACCTACAAAATCCCACAGGTGTGTCTTTGTTGTGAAGACCATTTTTAGTCATGCAACATTCACTCAGAGATCCTCTCTTATAAATCAAGAACAAAGTTCTGTTATGGGAATTTGATGAATTAAGGATGAATCTATCAAACGAGAGAATCTATCAAACATCTCTGCTGGCTATTTGCAAGAAGAAAATGATGCACTGAAGTGAAAGGAGAAGCAGCACAAGAGAAGAATGACCAGAGGAGTCCTTACAGAAGGTTCTTCTTTGCTATGAGTGTAAGAATGCTCCATCAGGGTTAGACTTTTGGATTTATGGATCTGAATTAAAATACTTTACTTTTTTCCCCTTTTCAGATCAATTATAGTTTTATTTCCCAGATTCTGGGTGATAAAACTCAGCTTCCTTTCTTCTACCCGGTGCTTCCTGCTGAAGGAGTCCAGTACCCAGGGATGGTGAAGCTGGTTCTCCATTTCAGGTGGACCTTGGTGGGTCTCCTTGCTCCAGACACTGAGAATGGACAAAGGTTCATGAGGACAATGACTTCCATGCTGATAAGGAATGGCATTTGTCCAGTTTTATCACAAACCTTTTCCCTGACTTCTGGGAACTTCTTGATAGACCTGAATTTATACCTCAATTGGAGAAAGGTGAATGTCTTTATGTATGGTGCTGACATGAATACATTCAATATAGGGGTTTTAATTATGCACAATATTTTTGGAAGACTTACTGAACCCCTGAGAGGAAAAGTCCTGATCACCACAGTCCGCTGGGACTTCACAATTTATTTGGAAGATAACTACTTTCCCACTCAGTACATTCATAGTATTTTTTTCTTCCTTATGAAGAGAAATCAAATGGCAAAGTATGGTGGTTACCAGCAGTTTGATTCTTTCATGTTTCATCTTGCAAAGAACTCCTTCCTGTGTTCTTATACCAAAGATGCCTTTTCGGTGAAAATCTGGAGGCGGTGCAGGGAGAGAGAAGAACTGGAGACTCTGAGGAAAGAGGAGATGGATCCGATCCTGGCTCTGGACAACTCTTTCATTTACAACACAATCTGGGCTGTGGCACGGGCCATAAATGCTGCTTATTTATCCAGACCCAGAAGGACATTTAAATGTGTTAACAACATGAAAGTTCCAGTGCTGAAGGCATGGCAGGTATTTTGTTTTCTATTGCACAGCTGCCCATTTTATTTTAATTTATTAAATTAATTGACCTCCCATCGTATCACAGGATAACTCACTGCAGTTGAGAATCAATTTTACCACTGCAAGCCGGGTTACTATTCGGACTACAGTAGTCATTTATTCTGAATATAAAAATTAAATTGAATCCCAACTTTCTATTTCTCTCCCTTTTGCACTAGTTTCAACCTGCTCATTTCTTTTCCTTTTATATTCCTTTTTAATAGCGTCTTGGTAAATATATCGATTTGCCTCCACCTCTTTCTTCTCAGACTCTTTTCTTCATAAGCAGGAGCACTACTGTGCCATCCACAGTTGAAAAAGGTGTTCTGCGAATATGAGGCAGTCTAACACTTCTGGCCCACTCACCTCCTGGGTAGGCCCTCTGTTCCAGGACAGCCTTGACTCAGAATGGGTCTCATCCCTTGACTAAGAACCCCTGCTTTGATTCCTCTTCCCCTGCTCAAAACTCTCTGTAGCATCCAAGACATCAAAAAGTCTCATCAGCATATGGAGAAACATATTTGGACCAACAAACTAAGCGTACTGAGGCCAGGTCAGAACATGAAGATCTCAGCGTTACAAGTAAACCCTCATTGCAATTCAGAACTCCGAGACAAAGTCCATCAAAGTAAGAATTTATTAGAGAAGTCATGTTGGCACATCTGTGGAAAACCCAAATCTGAAATTATGCATTTGCCCCCCCTCCCACACTAAAATTCACACCCTGCCCCATCCAGCAACAATCACATCACATGGCCCAATCAACTCTTTTTCAGCTACTGCCAAACTTCAGTCACTCCCCCCAGGTGCCAGCAGCTCCTCCTTGATCTCATGTGAAAGAATGTTGTTGTGACTATACTCACTTCTCAACTCTCCCCTTTCCACAGCTTGCCCAACCCCCCGTTGTGGCAGCCCTGTGAAATCCATCCAAAGATGGATCCAAGGCTGACAGAATGGTTGCACTGGGAAAAGTCTAGGATCAGCAAAAGTGATGAAGGTTCATAAAATATTCCATACATGTTCCATAAAATTGGAAGGAGGTGACCTTAACTGGTAAGAAAGATCATATTTCACAATGAATATCTGGGCTCTCTTCTCCATGCCAAGTGATCCATCTCCAATGCAGAGTTTCACAAGCACAATGTACAAGTAGAGCAAAGACTCCCATAGTCATCTTTAAGGTGAGCAGAGCTTTTTCTCTTAGTGATCTGCCCATTGACCTACAAACCAGTTGTTTACAGCATTGTTTCAGTGTGGGGCATTTGTTTTCACTCTGGCTTCCTTGGCACAATTCCTTCAGTGGGCTTGAACACAACATCCATTTCCTTTAGGGTTTTAACTTTGGACATCATTAGTGAGAGCTACTGGATTGCATCAAACTAAGCTCACCCTGGATGTTTTCCTTTGCTATGCCTCCCATTGGTTTTCTAAATTCTGCGGTGACAATTATGAATGGGAAAAGGGCATCATCCTTGCTTCTTCTAATGAGATGTTTATGGTATATTCCAAAGGATAGATCCTCTATGGAGTCTTGCCCTAGATCTTTCTCTGTCCTGTGTAACACTGACCATTTTCTCTTCCATTCCAGCTTCATTCTTTCCTTCAAACCTCTCAGTTTTATAATAATTCCATCGATGGGGCATATTTGGATGAAAGTGGAGAGCTGGTAGCAGACCTGGACATTGTAAAAACAGTGATTTTCTCCAATAAGTCTGTTAGCAAAGTGACATTTGGGAGTCTAGAAAAACAGGGATCCTTAGATTTCAACTTCATAATTTACAAGAATGCTATTGCAAAGATGGAAGTGCTCAACAAGGTGGGGAAAATATTTTATTGTATCCTTTCGATAGTCTTATCAAGAGGATTGCAGAGTTGGGGCAGGAAAAGTCATGTTCAGGTATCTATGAGAAAAAATATCCTTAACTATACCAGTTAAATGTTTATCAGTCTTCTGCAAAGGAGCTAGGTTTAAGTCATGGGACAATTGATTTTGCCAAAGCAGAAAATTCATTCAACTTCCCTGTAATTATTTACATTAGGAATTTAAATTATTATTATTATTATTATTATTATTATTATTATTATTATTATTATTATTATTATTATTATTATTATTATTATTATTAGAAAACATGGAAGATAAGCAGGCAAATCCAAAGCAGCAAAATCAGTTCAATGAGCAAAGCTAAACCTTGAACTGGAGATCCCCAAATTTTTACTTTTCACCTCTTTTGGAAAATACAATAATTCATTTTGTGGATGTTATTTCTTTCCCTCTCTCTGCCCAGACCCTGCCCCCTTCCAAGTGTGTGGAAAGGTGTCCTTCTGGGTTCATGAAGGTAGCTCAGGAAGGGAAGCCCATCTGCTGCTACAATTGTCATCCTTGTGCAGAAGGATCCATCTCTACCATGGAAGGTGCGTGACATGGATAAAGATACATGATAAGTCTGGATTGAATATTGTGAGAGAGATGACATATCTTGCCCTTAACCTTTTACAACACATCTTCCATGTTTCAAATTACTATTTACTTCATTGCTCTTTGAGAGTTCCCAAATTCCAAAATATGATAGAACTTTGGTTGGTCCTTTGTAGGAGGATTCATCAGAATCTTGCAAGTAAGTGTCCCATGTCTAGCAGGCACTTTGGGCAGCCTTTAATCAAAGGATTTATTTCTTTGCTAAAAGAGTCTCATAGAGTGCCTTTGCTGTGCTCTTCATTCTAACTGATGTGGTGGAGAGACTGGGCAGCCTTATGTAATAATCCTTTGACTGCTCCATCTGTTCAGATGGTGCCATTTTTTTGGACAGCCTCAGGTGACTCCTGGTTTTGTGTCTCCTGAGGCTGACATTCTGCTGGAGGCTTTTTTAAAAAGTCATTGTCTGAGTTCTGGCCCAAGATCAGGAGAGGAGAGGAGAGGAGAGGAGAGGAGAGGAGAGGAGAGGAGAATCATGAGTTGGGACTGAGACAAACTTCCTCCTTGACTTTCTGCTTATAACAAAACAGAGGAATACATTTTGATGTCCTCACTCCCTATGTAACTTATCTTCAAGGGAAACTCCATCTGTCTTTCTCCATGGCAAAAGGTGTTGTTTATCCACTTCAGCTGGCATAAGCTATGTTAAGTGATTCTTCACATGAACTTCATTCCATTGTAGACTGGATGTCATTGGTGCCTCATAGCATTGACAAAAAGCTGGGTTCCAGTTTTCAACAGGTTCAGGAGTGGAAAAGTAAAATACTGGAACTGCCATTTTTCCTTAAATCCTTTCTTCCTCCCTCCTTCTCTTCTCTCTCATCAAGTACATCGATGAAATTGTGACATAAAAATGGTATTAAGCTGTTCTAGACATCTACACATGATCATTCATTACAATAACAGTTTTATCAAAACAATGCATTTGATTAAAAAACATGTTTAAACAGAGATCCCATTCTTGCTCTTTTTCAGATGCAGACAAATGTACCAAATGTCCAGAAGATCAACATCCAAACATCAATCGAGTTCACTGTATTCCCAAGATGAAAAGCTACCTTTCTTATAAGGAAAATCTGGGGATCATCCTGACTGCCATTGTCCTGTTCCTCTCTTTAATCACAAGCTTTGGCTTGGGGATCTTCATTAAATTCCTGGAAACACCAATTGTCAAAGCCAACAACCAGGACCTGTCCTACATCCTCCTGATCTCCCTCCTGCTTTCCATCTTGACTTCCTTCCTATTCATTGGCCAGCCAAGGAGAGTGACCTGCCTCCTCCGACAAACAGCCTTCAGCATTATCTTCTCACTTGCCATTTCTTCAATCTTGGCCAAAACGATCACAGTGGTGTTAGCCTTCTTGGCCACAAAACCAGGGAATAAAGTGCAGAGATGGCTGGGGAAGAGCTTGGCCAACTCCATTGTCCTTTCTTGTTCTGGCCTCCAAGTTGTCATCTGCAGCATCTGGTTGGGATCTTTCCCCCCATTCCCTGACTCTGACATGCACTCCCAACCTGGACAGATCATCCTACAATGTAATGAAGGTTCTGTCACCATGTTTTATGTTGCCCTCGGGTACATGGGCTTCCTGTCTGCTGTCTGCTTCACAGTGGCTTTTCTGGCCAGGAATCTCCCTGGGGCTTTTAATGAAGCCAAGCTGATCTCCTTCAGCATGCTGGTCTTCTGTAGTGTATGGGTGTCCTTTGTGCCAGCCTACCTGAGCACCAGGGGAAAGTACACAGTGGCTCTTCAGATCTTCTCCACCTTGACCTCTAGTGCTGGCTTGCTGGGCTGCATTTTCATCCCCAAGTGCTACATTATTATTTTTAGGTCAGATCTGAATACCAAAGGATATCTGATGTCAAAATAAAGTAAAAAAATAACTTTTACAAATTGATTGTTTTCAAAAATGTCATTTAAACCTCAATTAACTGGTTTTGATCATTTAATGTTTGTTTCTTTATTTAATTGAATAAATGGCAGAGCCTCTGCAAGTATATTGTGTGAGTGTCCCACCAGGTGGTTGACAGCTCTGGTTACTCTGCAGAATTGAGCCAAGTGATTCAGATTCCAGAAACCCTCATAGAAGCATATTTTCTCCTTAACCTGGATTGGGTAGAAACCCTCTTTCCTGAGTTGTGTGGAGTCATCCACTGAACTGAATTAATGGGCAAAGTTCACAGCTCATGTTTAGATCATCCAGGTTTTTTAGGCATTTCTGCAGTAGTTTTAGCAAGCTGGGCACGTCTCAGCATGGCACCGCACACAGGGTGGTGCAAAGCTGCTGGGTTTCAGAGGGAACCAGATTAAAAGTGGCTTTTTTCTCTTTTTTCACCTCTCAGGAGCAGTGGACTAATTTTAGGTCAGCCATAGTGCTCTGGATATATTGACTGAGATTTTAAAACATGTTTATCCCAATCCATACATTCCAATAGCTGAGAATTTTGTCCTGTGCTAATGTGTGAAGCAGGTCATCACACTAAGCCAGCATTTAGTTTATATACTTGGGCATGGTACATTATGCCAATGTAGCAGTTCTCTTTCTTTAAGCTCAGCTAAGGGTGTTGTGTGAACTCACTTAGATTTAGCACAAACCATTTATGTATGGTCCAATACAGTATGTTTGTACACAACATTGAAAACTTTTTATACATTCTGCTTTTGGATTTAGGGTCCATGGCTATCCAACAAGACAACATTCACAAGACAAAAAATCAGTCTTGTTTGTGATCCTGTTTTGCAAAGGAAGGAACATCTCAGGTTTTGTCCCCAAGTTTCTGTTTTTCCCAGTCATTGCCTTGCCCTATGTCTGGGATTTTACTTGAACAAGCATTCTTGATTACTTCCCAACTTTGATCATTTCCAGGTAGACGGACTTCAACTTCCAGAATTTCATAACCAGCATAGCCACTACTGAGAACTTTGAAAGTTGAAGTCCAGTCACCCTCAATTTGCCAAGATTGGGAAGCTGTTCTACTGAGAGACAACAGCAGTCACACCCAAATCTGGACATAGAAAGAAATGTTGAAGTTCCTGCATTGCTGGCTGGGGAATTCTGACAATCAAAGCCTACACATCTAAGCATGATGACCTGCTTCACACATTTACACAGGATGGAGATAGGTTCCCACCTACCAGAATGTATGAGATAGGGTAAACATGTTTTAAAATAGTCAATATTTTCAGGGACTCTAAGGCTAAGCAAGGATGAGATTCCTGCTCCTTATAGATTTCTCTTGGGATTAAAAAAAAAGCTGATTTTAAATTGGTTCCCTCTAAAGCCGAACTCTTTTGCCATACCAGAAAGTATCCAGGACCAATTGTGGGCTGTGCCAGGCTGAGATGAGCCCAGCTGGCTAAAACCATTACCTGAAAAAACCTGGATGTCCTTAATATGACCTGTGAACTTGGTCCGTTCATTCAATTGATGACTCCACACATCCCAGGAAGGAGGGTTCCTTCAGAATCCAGATTAAGGAGACCACATACTTCTATGAAGGTTTGGATTTTAGCTCAATTATGCGGGGCACCAAGAAGAGTCAGCCACCTGGTGGATGGTTGACACAACACCCTTATAGGGTATCTGTTGTGAGTCCTGCAAAGGAGACTGAGGTTGGGCTTGTGTGAGGATTGCCAAATCCAAACCTGTTCTCCCAGGAGGCATTTAAAGCCCAATTAAAATTCCAGCTGGGTCACAAGAAACTTTGATCCTTCCTTGGTCTACTCATTTGGCCAGGACAACTGGCTGAATTGGCTCCACACAATCCTGACTAATATCCAACCTGATCTACAAGAACTTTGTGGCGGCCACCTGGGCCACAATGCAGTCAGCCTTAGATCTGGACCACATGACTGCCCTGGAGACAGTGAGGGGCCAGCCCCCACAGCTTCTGCCCTGGCCCACCCCAGCCTGACTGGGCACTCCACGTGGATACATGCACAGGAGGGTGCAACCATGCGGGGGCTGGCATCCCTGGTGTTCATCTTGCCCTGCAGGCTGACCACATTCTGAGCATTTCCCTTTCATCGGGGACTCCAGGGGAAGCGCCCAGCTTTGGCTACGGTGGGCCAGGATCAAGGCAGCAGGGCCAGCCCCTCACTGTCTCGTGAGTGGCCCCACAGGCCAGATCTAACCACATTGCGGGCTGCATCTGGCCCATGGCCCTTGAGTTTAACATGTCTGGAATAATGGGTCAGTAATTGCAGTTATCCCTGTTTCATAAATAGGAACTATTCTTGTCATCTTCCATACACACACACACACACACACACACACACACAAATTGAATAATGAATAAATATTCCTGGGTGATTTCAAGGCTTGTGCCATGGTACAGACTACATGGTAAATGATGTGGTTGTCTATAGACAGGATCCCTTCAATTTCCTTCTTGGGGAGAGAATCCAGTTTCTCTGTCTCTGGATATCTTGACCAGCCATTCACAGACAAGCCCTGCTTGGAAGAGGAACAAGGAAATGCAAAAAAAAAATGTAGAGTCAAATAGAAAAGAGTATGTATATCCCTAGATATTGTTATTTTATTATTCTGGAAGAAGAAATAAAAATATACTGTGGTGTTATACACCACAGTATATCATTCATTCACACATGCTCATATTAATATATGAAGATCTCATAGAAAAGAAAATCCCAAACTTTTAAAATTAGGCAGGATTCAAGGGTACTGATTGCTTCCTTGGCCTTAAATAGAAGGCAACAATAGAGTTAAGTGGCACCAGCACAGAGTAGCACCAAACTCCATAGCTCTGCTTGACCTTCTCCAGCAGTCTCTGGAGACAACAGAAAATATTGAAGGACACAAAAAGTCACACAAGAAGGTATTGAATATCTACTTGCAAGCATCACTTTCTGGGCATATCCTGACAAGAAGCACCTGGCAGCCTTGGAAGGCACAATTGCGAGGCCTCTGCAGCTGCCACAAAATAGCACATGGGAATTAGGGAGGGGGTTCATTCTCATACACTTAGTAGTTAGTACTTAGGGGTTAGTAGTCAAAACAAAATTCTTTTCAAGTGTTTCAAGGCCATCTGACCAGCACCTGGAAGAGGAGTGATGAGATGAGAGAGGAAGTTGGCTTTGGAAGAGGATTGGGGAATGTGTCCTTTGATGATGGTTTGGAGGTGGATCTTTGATTTCTTTTGGGTGTGGAAAAACCTGGGCCTTCAGATTCAGTTTTT
>JANHFL010041187.1:0-14521 GCA_032468155.1 Oxyrhabdium leporinum
GGGGAATAAAATCCCCTTCCAAGTCTGGACTGACCACAAAAATCTGGAGGCCCTTAAGACCCCGCAGAAACTATCCCCAAAGCAAGTACTCTGCTCAATATTTCAAATGTTTCGATTTCACTCTCAAGTACCTTCCTGGGAAAAAAAACTTTTTAGCAGATGCTCCATCCAGAATGCCGCAGTATAAAGGCAACAAATCTGAGGTGGTTAAACCTACTCCCAGCATCCCAACTAGCAGTCAGGTGATAGGAAAAGGCCCTATGAACTTTAGTTCCAACTTTTTGGAGAGTTGCAAGGACTGTAGGAACTTGGTGGATAGGTACTTTCTGTCGGTGTGCACTTTGTAGATCTCTGCCACTTTCCATAAGACTCCCCTGACGTTTTCCCACACTTGTTGCTTGCCATCAAGCCACTTGCTCAAGCTCACTTCAGCTGAAACCTCCCGAGGGCAATCAGGTACGGGGACGAACTCAATCCCATTTGCTATCTGGAAGGGGGTTAATCTGGTGCTACTATGCACCACGTTGTTATAGGCCACTTTGGCAAATGGTAATAACTTGGCCCAGTCAGTCTGTTGGTACCGGACATAGCAGCGGAGGTACTGCTCCACCGTCATGTTGTGTCCTCTCAGCCACTCCACTGGTAGCTAGGTGGAAAGCAGAACTGAGGCCCTGGGAAGACCTATCATTTTCAAAAATTCTCACCAAAATTTAGCAGTAAGCTGTAACCCCCACTCCCACCCCCAGACCTGAGACAATCCTCTTTGGCACGCCATGAAGGCAGTAAATGTGGGCAATGAACAGCTTTACCTGTTTTTGGGCCAAAGGAAGGCTGGGACAGGCTAAAAAAGTGGGCTTGCATTGAAAAAAGTTTGATTATCGTCCAGATCAATGCATCAGCCAGGAAATTCTTCCCCCCTGGGATGTACTTCAATGCAAAATTGAAACGCCGGAAGTACAGCACCCACCAGACCTGTTTGGGTGATAAGTTGCATGGGGTTTGGAGGGCCTCGAGGTTTTTATGATCAGTCCACACCTCGAATGGCAACCCCCCCCTCCAGTAGATGTCTCCATGTCATAAGGGCCCACCGGACTGCGAAGGCCTCCTCCCATATCGCCCACCTCCATTCAGTCTCACTCAGTTTGCGTGAGATGTAAGTGCATGGTTGCAAGGTCCCACCCTTGTTGGCTTATAAGAGAACAGCCCTCACATCCACATTGCTAGCGTAGGCCTGAACCATGAAAGGTTTTGTGGGATCTGGGTGTCTCAGCTCCAGCTCCCTGGCAAAGAATTCCTTCAGGTTTTTGAAAGCTTTCTGACACTCCATTGTCCACTGTAACAAGTGACCTGGCCGAGTCTTCCCAGCTAGGTGTTTGGTTTTCAGGAGGTCCGTCAGGGGGAGGATCACCTTAACGAAGGATGGGATGAACTGGCAATAGAAGTTCGCAAAGCCCAGAAAGCTTTGCAGTTGTTTTCAGGTTTTTGGAGCTTGCCAGTCCAGCACTGCCTGCACTTTGGCTGGGTCCATCTCGACCCCCTCCTGGGACACATGGTAACCAAGGTAGTCCAACTGGGTCTTGAGAAACTCGCATTTAGTTAATTTGACATAGTAGTTAATTTGACATAATTTGCCAGTAGTTTTTCCAGGACCCGGAGCACTAGTTGGACATGCTCATCCATGGTCTTGGTGTAAATCAGGATGTCGTCCAAGTAGATGAGCACCGCCTTGTATTGATCATTGTTATCTCATTGTTCAACTGCATGAACACTGCCAGAGCCCCTTGTAAGCCAAATGGCATTACCCTGAATTGGTAGCTTGTCCCCTCAAGGGCTCCCTGGCACGTCTTTGATCTGCCTCCAGTCACAACATTGTGCTGGCCAAGCAGAAGCGGGCAGGTGGGGCCATCAGTTGCTGGGTCGATGGCTGTGGAGCTTGCCAGGACCCAACTTCTTGGAAACTTGCCTCTCTAAACCTCTCTCCCAGCCAGTCCATGGTTTGGCTGCCCAGTGCAGTGGATTAACTCATCGTCCCACTTGGTCAGGTGCCTCTGTCACTGTGTTAAATGGCTGCCAGCTAGGGTAGGTGTAGGCAATGGGGCCAGCAACAAACTCTTCCACCACTCCCCTGCAGGAACCGCCTTCTGACCTGCATCCCTCATAGATGCAAATGCCTCCTGGCCAGCTGTGAGTAGGCCTGAGCTGCCATGCTCCTTGGGACACACATCCAGAGCAGGTTCATCTTGCAGGGCTTCCAAGGTGGATGGCTTCTTCAGCACTGCAGCCTCCATTCCCTCCGCCATCCCCTGCAGCTCCCCTTCCTCCCTGCACCTGCAGAAGGTGAGGTGCTGGCTAGCAGTGGATAGAAAATGAAAGAGCACTGACTTACTGTCACGTTCCGGCATTCAGCATTAAGAAATGCAGACAACACAGTTCAGTGTGGCACTTTCTATCTTGCAAGTGGGAAACCTGGCACAGAGTGACCAACAACAAAGAAAACAGTGCTACAATGGTTTAACCTTCCACCCCTTAAATGCTTCTGGTTACCCTGCCCTGGTGGTTCCACCCCCTGGTCCCTGCCCCATATGCTCCCCACCCACCACATGCTGCCTGTCTGTCTGCAGCGTCCCTGCAGAGTCATTGTCTGACACAGCATGCTTCCCACATCTGTGCACACTCCACCGCTCAGCTGTTCTGCTGTGAATCAGCTGTTGGAGAAGCCCGCAGCTCAGCTGTCTGTCTGAGGGGCTCCATAGCTGCGGCAGTCTTCCACCAGGGTCCCCCCGTGTTTTCTCCATGGCTTGGCAGGGTTCCTCCTGGGTGTATGCTGTCTCCACAGCTCAGCTGGGAGGTAGGCAGGCTTCTGGCAAGCGTGGATGCACGTCCCGGCTGGTGACTCTCCTCCCCCACTCAAATAGCAGCCCCAGGACGGTTGACAGTCTATGGATTTTATTGTAGAACTGCCGAAAAATGGGGCAAACACCATTATTTGGGTCATAACACTTTATTCCCTGCCAGAAAATTCCCACTGCCAAAACCGTTGCTAAAATATTTTGCTCCACATATAGCTGCTGCATGGTCTCTCCCCCCCCCCACACAAAGGATCATATCCAATCGGGGAGGTCCAATTCACATCAAAGTTCTGGAGAGTGTTCTTAAGCCTTCTAGGTACTGATCAGGGCCTAAGCTCCTCCCACCATCCTCAAACTAATGGAGGGGACAGAAAGAACTAACGAGGTTCTAGAGCAGTATTTGTAGAGGTAACTTACAACAATTCAGTACATTACAGCACTGATTTCACCCCTTGTAGAGTTGCCACAGGCCAAGAGTTTAACCCAATGGCAGAACTACCTGTAGAGGAACCAACCATACACTCCCTTAAGGAATGGATACATCAACTACAAAACACCTGGCCAGCGATGCTAGAGCCTCTTAAATCACAAGCTGATAAAAAAGGATAGAGCCCAAACTATTTAAAGTAGTGGATAAGGTGTACCTATCCATCAAGTTCCTACAGTCCTTGCGACCCTCCAAAAGTTGGAACTAAAGTTCATAGGGCCTTTTTCTATCACCTTGAATCATTAATCCGGTGACAGTTCAATTACTGCTTCCTAAAACCTCAGGCAAGTCCACCCAGTATTTCATTGCAGCCAATGGAAACCTGAAATCACCTCCCCACTGAGACTACCAATAGATATCCCACCTACACCTATCATGATTGAGGGTGATCAACACTTCGAAATTAAGGAAATCTTGGATTTATGCACACACCATGGCACCATGCAATATCTAGTTCCTTGGAAACACTTTCCCCCCTCTCAGAATGAATGGGTGACTAAAAATCAAGTTAGAGCCCCCAACTTATTGAAAAAATTCCATTTACAGTATCCTGATAAACCCAATTAACTCACTGCTCTGTTTTCTCTTTGTGTTTTTTTTTTCAGGTGGATTTCTGTTTCTAGGGAGGCAACATGTCAGGTCCCATAGATCCCTATCGGGATGCTGCCATTCTGGTGGGGTGGGGGCTGGTTGCATTCTTTACTTTATACCTTTTTCCTGGTGCCTATCAATCCTGTACTTTGGTTTACCTTTGTGGGAGGGCCATCTGTTTGTCTCAGCTCTGGAGCCTCCAGCAAGAGATGCCTGAGAACACCTTCTCAGCCTGCAATTCTCAAAACAACTTTGCACGTGTGGATTGTCTTGTTCAACATCGGACTGAGGGTAACTGCTTTGTCCTAACTGAATTGTGAGGGAACCTTCAGATCCTGCTTCCTTTGTCTTGCAATCCCTTTCTTTCAATAAAAGTTTCCTTTTGAAATGCTAATTGTTTCAAGTTCTGCTTTCTTGAACGGAGAGGAGAGGCAGGCCCTTACACATGTACTTAGTAAAAGTGCATTTAAAAGATAAATGAAAACCAATATATATACATATACATATACATATACATATACATGCACATACACATACACATACACATACACACACACACACACACATATAATTTCTGCTGCTGTTATTGATAAGATTAAGTGAGGTGGGTGGATTTTTTTCTTGTCAATAGTGGTTTTAGTAGTAGGATTTTTGTAGGAGATGGATCTAAAGGAGGTTAAATTAGCAGCTAGTAGAACATTTAATCAAAGCATCATCACATTTTCTCTGGAAGTTATTATAGAGCTGTGGTAAGAAAAATTGATAGAGAAATGAGGAATAATAACAAGAGAATTCAGTTTAAGAATCTATAATAGAGGAACATGAGGTGTAGGATCTTGAGATTTTACTCATCACGTAGAAGATAAGTCATCGTGTGTAAGGGCTTGCCTCTCCAATCTTTCCAAGAAAGCAGGACTCTTGAAACTGCAGTTGTTCCAAAAGGAGCTTTTATTGAAAATTGGTGATAACGAGATCTAGGCAAGAACTGAAGCTTCTCACTTAAAACCAGCTATTTAAAGCAATGCTAACCAAACCCCTCCCATACTACAGCATTGCAGGGAAACAGAAGCTTCATATAGAGATTAATACAGCAATGCAGGAAACAGAAACTTCATATACAGATCACTCCATTCCTCCCCCCTTCCTCCCACCAAAATGGCCAGCATCCCTGTAGAAATATCAGGGACCTGACATGCCGCGCCCCCCCCCCCCTAGAAAAATGAGAAGTCCACCTGAAAGAAAACAAAAGAGGGAAGGGGAGAAAGGAAACAAAATCAATGTCAGGGTACAATTGATGAAATATACACACTAATTTAGGGGCATGCACATGTTTTTTGTGAACTCATTCATTGCGTGAGAAGGGGAGGTGTTTCCAAGCCACAAGGTACTGAGTAGTCCCATGGAATTTCCTAGCATCTAGAATTTCCTGAACCTCAAAATGTTGTACACCCTCGACCATAATAGGGGACGGAACTGGGGTAGTAGCTGGACGAAGATCAGAGGTGATTTCAGGCTTCAATAGGCTACAGTGGAAAATGGAGTGGACTTGCCGTAATGACTTGGGGAGCTGTAATTCCACCATATTTAGGATCTTGGAAAGGTAAACTTTGTCCCCCACTTTATAAGGTTTAGGTTCATTTTGTTTCTTGTCTGCTTGTGCTTTAGAGGCAACCTTGGCTTCATTCAAAGCTTTGCAGACCACCAGCCAAATGGTTTGCAAATGACTGATCCACTGTTTCAAGGAGGGTATATTTGGTTCATGTGAGGGTAACTCAGGCATAACATTAAAGTCTTGCCCTATGGTCACTCCGAAAGGGGTAAAACCTATGCTAGCATGAATTGCATTATTATAGGCTACTTCTGCAAAAGGCAGTATTTCGGTCCAGTTGTCCTGCTGGTAATTAATAAAACAGCCAAGTACAGTTCCAGAACTGAGTTTGTTCATTCCATGTCTCCGTTTGTCTGTGGATGATGACTAGAACTAAGTCCCTATTCGGTCCCAAGTAGATTCGAAAAAACTTTCCAGAACTTGGATGTGAATTGGACCCTTCTGTCTGAAATAATATGTCGTAGGACCCCATGCAAGTGGTAAATGTGGACCAAAGACAGTTTAGCCGAGGCTTTAGCCATAGGGATCTTTTGGCATGGGATGAAATGAACCTGTTTTGAGAAAAAATCTGTGACAACCCAGATCACTGTGTTTCCAAAACTCTTGGGCGATTCAACAATGAAATCCATGGAGATCTCTCTCCATGGTTCTGAAGAGCTGGCCACCAGCTGCAGTAGACCGGGGGGGGGGTGTTTCCCCTGACTGCGTTTAGCAGCAGTGCAAATGGGGCAATTTTCTATGTCCTTTGTTAATGAGGGCCACCAGAATGGCCATTTCAGTAAATGTAATGTTTTTACCAAACCAAAGTGACCAGCTAATTTGGAGTTGTGACAAACTTGCATAGTTTGCTGCCTTTCCTTAGCTGGGACACACAGCTTATTTTCCACCCAAACCACTCATCTGTTTCTAAGACTTTTTTGTAATTTGTGGTGGTGGCATTGTCTAAGGTGGAGGGGTCGTTCTTCGCCTGAGAGCGTGTGACAACCTTAGCTGTTAATTGGGAGGTTGAAATCATGGGCTTAATTACTTCCGCCTTGACACTGTTGTATTGCAGTAGTCTGGACAAGGCATCTGCCAAAAAGTTTTTCCCTCCCAGTAAATACTTCAAAGTAAAATTGAAGCATTGGAAGTACTGTGCCCACTGAACTTGTTTTGGAGACATTTTCCATGCGATTTTGAGTGTTTCCAAGTTCTTGTGATCGGTCCATACTTGGAAAGGTATTTTACTTCCTTCCAAGAAATGTCTTCACATTAGGAGTGCCCATCTAACTGCAAAAACCTCATTTTCCCATATTTCCCATCTCTGTTCAGTTTCAATTAACTTCCTAGAGGTCTATGCATATGGTTGTAATTTGCCTTCTTCATTGTCTTGGAGTAAAACCGCACTGACTGCCACATCACTGGCATTGGCCTGGATTACAAATGGTTTCTCTCGGTCTGGGTGTTTCAATACAGGTTCAGCCGAAAAGAGTTTTTTCAGTTTTTCAAATGCCACTTGGCAGTCCATAGTCGAATTCAGCAGTTGGCTAGGTTTCGGTTTATTTACCCCCTTGTTTTTTAACAGATTTGTAATTGGCAACGCTATTTGGGCAAAAGAAGGGATAAACTGCCTATAAAAGTTAGTGAACTCCAGGAAGGTCTGCAATTGGGTTTCCCACTCGAGGATGCTCTGACTTTTACGGGGTCCATTTCCACCCCCTGGTGAGACATTCTGTACCCTAGGTAATATCTTGGTGAAAATCACATTTGGAGAGTTTGGCAAACAACTTAGCTACCCTTAATTTCTTCAAAACCTCTCGCAACAATTTAACATGTTGAGTCTTAGTTTCAGTATAAATAAATATGTCATCAAGATAAACCAAAACTCCCTTATACAAGTGCTCATGCAGCACCTCATTAATTAACTACATGAAAATGGCAGGAGCCCCTTGGAGTCCGAATGGCAAAACCTTGAACTGAAAACATCCTAACAGACAATTAAACGCTGTTTTCCATTCATCCCCCTCTCAGATCCTGATCCGGTAATAAGCCTCCCGCAAGTCTAGTTTAGAAAAAATTCTCCCCTTCGCCAGATGGGCCAGCTTGTCTTTCATTAAGGGTAGGGGATAAAGATTTTCTTTGCAAATAGCATTTAAATTTCTATAATCCACACATAAAAGTAACAAGTTGTCCTTCTTCTTCTGGAACAGGACTGAGGCGGCCACCTTGGGTCTCGCTGGTTTGATGAACCCATGCTTGAGGTTTTTGTTTTAGAATTGCCGCAATTTATCCAGTTCCCAGGGAGTCATAGTGTAAAGTTTTGGCTTAGGTAGTTTGGCCCCCGGTAAAATCTCGATGGCACAATCCGTAGACCTATGAAGCGGGGAGTTCATCTGAGGCCACTTTCATTGAAAACATCCATCAAATCCTGGTATTTTCTGGGGATGCCCGGTAGGGGTCCATTCAGCGCAGCCGCAGCTACCTCTTCACTGTGCGGTATTTCAGTCTGGTGGGGTTCTTCGTTCCAAATTAATTCATCATTAGGGAATTGGAGTGTCCCCTCTGTCCAATCCAACCTTGGGTTCCACTTCTTTAACCAGGTTAGCCCCAGAACTAGAGCCCAGTCCATCCCTGGTCTCACAATGAAAGCAATAGTTTTAGAGTGATTTACCATTGTTAGTTCGAGTTGTTCAGTGGCAAACATGGCCGGGGCACCCCCTGCAATGGACCCATCAAGTTGGCAGAACGAGCCTGGGGGTTTTAATGGCCTTAGTTGAATGTCCAATTCCCCGACCAGAGTCGGGCTTATTAGGTTTCTTGTGCACCCTGAATCTAGCAATGCCTTAAGTCTCACTTTTCTCCCCATTACCGGAATTAACAGTTCTATAGGGGTTGTAAAGGGTTTAACAACCCCACTCACCAAAGGGTCTTCATAGTCACTCTCCGACTGGGTTCCTCCACCTATAGAGTAATGCAGGAAACAGAAACAGAAACTTCATATACAGATCACTCCATTTCTTCCCCCTTCTTCCCACCAAAATGCCAGCGTCCCTGTAGAAATATTAGGGACCTGACGATGTGCAATCTTTATTAACTTACAAGCTCCCAAATATAAACCACAGACCAGCAAATGTACTGTATTTAGGAATGTATTGAGAATGTTTTGGCTCTAATTAAGACTTCTAATCAATGACTTTACTAAATAAAACTGCATTTTTTGTTTAGTTATCATTTCTCTTCTAAAAAAGAAAGCTTATTGGAGCGACAACTGTAAGAAATTGATGGAGATAGTGTTCTTGCAAGGAAGGAACTTGTGAGAGATGTGTATTTAAAAGTTCAGTAGGTCATTGGGAAACTAAGGGCAAAAAGGTCAAGACTGGAAAACAGGAAGTATATGTGATTCTGATGAGTCAGCTTGTATAAGTAGATTAGCGGACAGTTTTGACCTCATAGTCTGGCTTACAGTAGATAAATTAACTCCTTGCCTCAACTGTTTATGCTGCTCAGATTGTAAGGAAACAGGAACTTAGGCTAAGAAATCAATTTAAAAGGGGACAAAAGGTAGTCTCGAAAAAGGGGAACTGGGCAAAAGATAGGAAGACAGATTAAAGATTGGGAAATTCATGGAGAGGGAAAACAGGCATTCTGAGAAGATTGTGACCCTGTAGTCTTTGTCAAAGGGGGCTGCAGGGAAGGGATTTGTGCTTTGGGTTGAGGGAATAAAAAGTTGGTGAAATCTATTCCTGGCTACATTGCTAGCCACCTTCTATTGCAATAATGTATTTTATAATAAACTGTTTGCTGCTTCACTTCATGACTGTCAAATTTCTGGCTGGTGAGTGTTTCTCACACAACCATAAAGGCATTTTATCATCAAGTCATTTTTATCTAGTAATACAAATCAGGTGGTGGAGGAAAAGTATTTTTATAATCTATATTAGTTTATCTATCTTGAACTATGAAATCATTTTAAAACACCTTACTTCCAAAGTAAATCTATTGTGCATTATTTTATAGGGAGTTTCATTATGCACGGTGCCTTTGAATTCATGTCATAGATCTAGCAGTGATTCATGCAGCTGACTCTTGGTTGGCTGATACTTTCTGGTTTGAAAAAGAAGGAATCCTTTGGCAACTTAAGACAATTAACAAAGATTTTAGGGCAAGCATTTAGATTAGAAGAAGACGTGGGCGCTCCATCACTGGAGGTTTTTAAGAAGAGACTAGACAGTCATTTATCTGAAATGGTATAGGTTCTCCTGCTTGAGCAGGGGGCTGGACTGGAAGACCTCCAAGGTTCTGTTCTATTCTATTCTATTCTATTCTATTCTATTCTATTCTATTCTATTCTATTCTCTACTCTACTCTACTCTACTCTACTCTACTCAGACTGGGCATAGTAGAGTTCCTTGCCCAGGTGATAGTTAATACATTTGTGGCTTGTGGTGACTGATGCATCACTGGTGATTCCCAACCATGTGATCTGGCAGGAAAATCCTCAGCTGACATGGATGAGAGGTCTTTAACTAGGGGCACAAGGGAATAGTGCACTGATTTTGGAACTCGCTAGAGATTGGGGCAGTGCTTTCTTTAGAGGTATAAGACTATGGTAAGTGCTTCACAAAACTCATGGCTCTTAACGTCTCAAGGTTTTCTTGTCTGCTCTTGTTATGGACTCAATAGCTTATTTCACCTTATTACTGTCAAACGTGGCTCAGTGCCTGCCTGTACTCTGAAATAAAGAGCAGAGGCTTGATATTCATGTCTTAGAAAACCCAAACTGGAAGATTTTGAAAGGAAGGCAGCTAACTTATGATTAACATAATGGGGATTGTTGAAGAGTAAAGCTTAAGTAGAATCCTATGGCTATTCATACTATTAGAAAGCTAATAGTATGGATAGTCATAGTGGTGTAGTGGTTACAGTGCAATACTGAAGACTACTTCTGCTGACTGCCTGTTGCCTGCAATTTGGCAGTTCAAATTTCACCAGGCTCAAGGTTGACTCAGCCTTCCATCATTCTGAGGTAGTAAAATGAGGACCCAAATTGTTGGGGGCAATATGCTGACTATGTAAATTGCTTAGAGAGGGCTGTAAAGCTCTGTGAAGCGGTATATAAGTCTAAGTGCTAATGCTATTGCTATTAGGAAGATACACAGCAGTATCTATGTCCATTTGGGAATTGGAATATGCAGGAATTGGCTCAGAGAAAGAGGAGTTGTTTTGTGAGATACCTACCACTCTTTAGTAAAGCTGCTGTATAAAATCAGTATTATTTGGGCTGGATGAAACATACATTGGATTGCAAATATCATGGGTAACAGAGGAAGATAGGGGAAGTTTTAATTCTCCAGGGGTTAAACATTGGTCCACTTCAAATGGCAGTCAAATCTCTGATTAATGGGTACTTGAGCAGATGATTTAAGAGCTGAAGGAGAATGTCAAGCTTCTCATTATTTGTTATATTACTATAAATCAGGGGTGTCAAACTTGATTTCATTGAGGGCTGCGTCAGGGTTGTGTTTGACCTCGGGAGGGCCAGGGTGGGTGTGGCCAGGTTGGGCGTGCCAGCTTGACATCACTCATATTGGGACGCCTGTGGTGGCCTGAGTGCTGTACCAGTGAAAACGGGCTGCCAAGCTACGTTTCCGGCTGCATCGGCCTCCTGCAACCCTCTGCCAGCAAAAACAGCTTGGGAGGGCTACTTCATTTTTGCTGGCAGAGGCATCATGGGCCAGTCCCTCGCTGTTTCCAGGGTAGCCCTGCAGGCCAGATTTAAGCACCCCATGAGCCAGATCCGGCCCACGGGCCTTGAGTTTGACACCCCTGCTATAAATCAAAGGCATAGTGTTTGCTGTGAGAAGGCAGTGAACTGCCAGCAGAGCAGTGTGAGAAGCAACTGCTATTATAGATTTATTCAGCTCTTTACTGCCAAGTGTGTTCAGTTGCTGGTTTGAGGCAGAGATGCAGCCAAAACCAAGGGAAGATTTGTACCTGCTGATTACTGCTCCTTCTGTCTCCCTTTCTAAAAGGCTTCTTAGGTTGTTTATTTATAATGAATAATTTTTCATAATTTACTAAAATAAAGTCTGAACTTAGTTCGAGACTAGGTTGTCAATTGTTAGTTGTTTCAGAACTTTCCTAGGGTTCATTTGTTCAAAGTTAGCTTGTTCTCTTTTTACCATATTGAAAGATGCAGGCATCAAAGCAGATGTCAGTAAATTGGTATTGAGAAGTGAATAAATTAAATAAAAGTTGTAGTTCAAAATAAAGTTCAATTGATTTATGACAAGATTAATACTGAAAGAGTAAAAGACTAAAAAAGAAAAGGAATAAAATAAAAGTTTGATTCAGGTCCATAAAAGGTAGATGCTGACATAATACCATCTAATATTATGGTTCGTCGCATAGTCAATCAGATGTTTTTTACTGGATTTGGCATTTTTATCCACCTATTGAATCTTTCTCAAAGACCTGGAATACACAGATGTTATTTGATGGTGTTAAAAGTATTGTCACACTGATGTAAGCTGTTCCAAACAAATCTGCCTTTTGTAATTTGACTGATGGTAATTTTGTTAATGCTGATGATGTTCAGGTAATGCTCTAGCTGTTATGCGATTGCACCACGGGGTCTATCATCTTCACTTTCTCTTATCACAGTTAGTCTATTTTTATTTGCAGATCTTTATATTTTGTGATTTTCTCCTGTTCTTTCTCTTCTCTTCTGCTGTCTCCAGGCACTGCTTGGACCATTTTCCAGACTTTTTTGCATTATTTATTGACAGTTGTTAACTCTGGGGTATTATGTGGCAGGTGCTTGTCTATTTGAATTCTAAAGTTCCAGCTTCTTCATTTTCTGTTATTTTGTCTATTTTGTGGTCCCATCAGTATTGGATTTTTTATTATTAAGTGTGGGCCACACATCATTTGAGGAGTAACATTTGTCATGGTAATGACATGGTGATGTTGATTCATTTAAATATTTACCTATTGCTCAATCACACACTTCTGGGAAATTCACAATTTAAGTCGGACCATTAAAAAAAAAGTTATATAGTGCTACCTCTGAAAGGGCCGCTGGAGTCCAGGTTCTCCTGGCCCTCTTGGTATGGCTGCTGGTCCACACTGGTCCCTTGCTCAGGCACCTCTACAGGCCTGGGTCATGTAGTGTCATAGTGGTCAGTCTCCTCTCAACAGGCAGGTCATGTGATGGGGTGATGGTCAGTCTTTTCCCAACAGGTTGGTCACGTGATAAGATGTTATTCATGTGGCTGGTCAGCCCTTCTTCCTTCCTTTCTCTCTCTCTCTCCTCTCTCCCTCTCTTGAATTGCCTGCTGGACTCTCCTTCCACCACCTCTGCTCCTTCATGAATTCCTCTGCTTGCCCCACAGAAACCTTTCTTCTCTTCCTCGTAGTTAAAATAATATTATGAAAAGTTATATGATACAGAAAATAAATCTATGGAAAAAATAACACAATATATGGAAGAAGCCAACTTACCGAAAGTCCCAGAAAACTTCAAAAATATATTAAATGGAAAAGTAACTATGTGCGAATTAACAGAAGTGATAAAAAGACAGAAAAATGATAAAACCCCAGGCCCAGATGGGCTACCAGTAGAATTCTATAAATCTTTCTTAGATACGATAAGCACACCATTGAAGGAAGTCCGTAACGAGTTATTATCAGAAGCTAAATTACCAAATACATGGACAAAAGTGAATATTACACTAATACCAGAAGTGGGATTCAGCCGGTTCGGGTGAACCAGTTGTTAATTTTCTGCACAGTTCAGTGAACCAGCTGATCACACCACTGGCTCGCCCTGCCCTACCCTGCCCGGCCTCTCCCAGCCACTCCTTATCTCACCTTGGCTGCTCACCTAAAGTCACGCCCATGGCCCAGCTTCTCTTTGGCTGCTCTCTGGTTCTTTGCCCAGGCCCAGCCTTAGATCTGCAATGCCACCTTGGCCCCACCCCCTGGGTGTGCACAAAGGAGGTGGAGAGTGCACAGAGCGTGATGTCCCTGAGTGCTGCCCTTCATCCAGGATTTCAGCCCAGCCCTCGCATGCTTGGAGCCTCCTGTGCGCATGCCCAGGGGGCAGCACCGAGGCAGCAGTGCGGATATAACACTGGCTGTGGGTGGCAGTGATGCCTCCTTGCCCCGCTCGCTGGCCTTTCCCTGGGACTGTCCCACCCCTGCATGAGAAAGCCATGTCCCTACCTGTGTGTGGAGGAAGGAAGAGGTAGGAAGGGGAGGACATGGGACCCAGGAGGCTTCTGCCTGCCAGCGTGCCATGGGCAGTTGGAGATTTCATGGGCTCTTGGGGAGAAGTGGAAGGTGAATGGCAGTGGCGTGCAGCTTGTGACATTGCAGGGGCAGGGGACGGAAGCAGAATTGCCCTTTCGGCATCAGGCATGGAGGCAACGAATGGGAGGGTGGACAAAAAGGGAAGCTCCACAGGTTTTGTTTTTTTTTTAATGGGCAGAAGCTTCCCATTTTGATCCCCTTCCCCTGTCATTATCTCTGTGTCTGATGGATCTCTAATGACTCTCAGCTCACCTCTCCAACCTGTGCACACGTGTGTGTGTGTGTGTGTGTACATGTGTGCACATGCCTAAGGTCTCCCCCCTTGCAGCCTGGCACTGTGACAATGAAGAGGAAAACATCGGGAGAGAATGGGGGCTGAGAAAAACAAGCATTGCAAACAAAGAGCTTTCATTAGTTTGCCCTTTACAGCCTACCATCACAGAAGTTTGTGTGTGTGTGTGTGTGTGTGTGTGTGTGTGTGTGTGTGTGTGTGTGTGTGTTGGGTTGAATAAGATGGATGGCAATGGCTGGTTTCATCCAAAGGAGTTTTTGTTTCAGGTGGGTCTCCTAGCCTTAGAAGGAGAGAAGGAAGGAGGAAGGGAAGGGGGGGAGAGAGAGAGAGAGGGAGAGAGAAAGAAAGAAAGAAAGAAAGAAAGAAAGAAAGAAAGAAAGAAAGAAAGAAAGAAAGAAAGA